>ML769419.1:172017-344515 GCA_009733575.1 Gymnopus androsaceus JB14 | reverse complement strand
ATCTCCTATCACCACTTCCATCCACTGTAGCCTGGAAAGATTCAGTTCGGTGAGCATCTGCGGCTGCATCAATGCAAATACCCAATAATCGTACCGTTCCACAAGCTTAGCCGACTTTGGTTTGTTACAGATTGGTAAAATCCGGCGGCATCACCTGTGTAAACACCGATTGAGCAAGAGAAGGATCAGCGGAGCCATGACCCTTTGATGTAGGATTACAACTGCTTGAGTTACTTGGCGGAATAGAGGCTAGGAATCGGAAGTAGTATGGAGTGTTGTTGCGTCTGTGTCATTCAAGCAGCATCCTCCTTCGTACTAGTTTGTATGTACTAGAATATACATAAGTACCATCTTCAACGCTGAAGGAGTTCGAAAAATACGCGAGCGGTTATCCGATTTTCCTTGGATGCTTCGTGCGCACTGAGCTAAGCTGAGCGCCTTCCTTCGCTTCATATCTCATGCAAAGACGGAGGGTAAATTCAATGAATCGGCTTCAAAACGCACTGCCTAAAAATGTCCTCACACTGGCAGGGGTTTAGTCCACGCGAGATAGCAAATAAGGAACTGGGTACCGTGAGATCCTGTAACAGTACTGCAATCTACCGCAATCTTTGACTTTTTCCCTGTTGATTTCTATGAATCCTTCGACTAGCTGAACTGAGAGCCGAATTCCGGCGTTTTATTGATATTGGGGAGACTGAAAGTGGATCGCCAAAGAAGGAAAATTCAGCGTCTAAAACGCCTGCGGCCAAGCCTTTATCGCGGCATTTTTCTCGGCAAAACCGCATTACCTTTCTACCACATCGACGACCATGAATTTGTCGTCCAGTGTGCCCCTTTCTTCCCTACTCCCAAGAAAACCTCGTTAACATGGTTAACATAACCTACGACAATTGTAAGTTTATTTTCTCCAATAATATGAGATAAAAACACGAATTCAAAGTCGAATTCAGCGGGAAGTATTGTTTACACAGACCCATCGGGAACGCAGACAGTATACCAAAATGGTGACATTGCGTGGACGCTTGCAGGAACTGCTTTGGTTTGGATTATGATTCCTGGCGTCGGATACTTTTATTCTGGTTTGTTACGACGGAAGAATGCGCTTTCAATGATGTATATGAGCGTCATGGCATTGGCTGTGGTCTCATTCCAGGTCCGTGCAAGCTTCTCCATATTTGTTTCCAACTCATTCGCTCTCCTTAGTGGTTTTTCTGGGGCTACTCTCTAGCTTTTAGCGAAACAGGAAGTGCTTTCATCGGAGATTTGAGTATGTGACATACTCGGAAATCGGCTTTCTAACCATACTAAAGCTTTCCTTCAGAATACTTTGGGATGAAAGGCGTTGATGCGTCTCCTTCAATTGGCAGTGCTCGCATCCCTGCACTTGTATTTTCAGTCTACCAGTATGTGTGACAGACTTGGAAGCCGAGTTCTTAGGCATACTAAATCTTTTCTTCAGACTCATGTTCGCTGCTATCACGTACTACACTCCCTTTCAACATGCCCTATCCATTATCACTGACCTTTCTGCAGGCCAATGCTCGCCCTAGGCGCCGTCTCTGAGCGAGGTCGTCTCGGTCCCTGTGCCGTATTTGTCTTCATCTGGTCAACTCTTGTATACGATCCAATTGCATGCTGGACTTGGAACTCAAAGTGAAAATTCGTCCAATATTCACTATCTGTGCCCAACTAATTACCTCTCTTTAGTGGCTGGTCGTTCGTTCTCGGTGGACTCGACTTTGCCGGTGGTTCCCCAGTTCATATTAGCTCTGGCTCTGCTGCTCTTGCCATCTCGATCTACCTTGGTAAACGCCGTGGATACGGAACCGATAGGTTGGCGTATAAACCCCATAATACGAGCTATGTCATTCTCGGGACGGTGCTGCTCTGGTTTGGCTGGTTCGGCTTTAATGGAGGATCCGCACTTAGTGGTAAGTGAAGATTCGGTACAGCCGCGAACGGTTGCTTAAAAATCTCTCTAGCTAACCTTCGTGCTGCGATGGCATGCACTGTCACCAACTTGGCTGCTAGCGTTGGCGGACTTACTTGGATGCTCTGGGTAAGCCTTGGTTTTCGGATTTCGATTCTCAAGTACTTATTTTCCGGTAGGACTACCGCATTGAGAAGAAATGGTCTGTTGTAGGCTTCTGCAGTGGCGCTATCGCTGGTCTGGTGGCCATTACTCCAGCGTCGGGATTTGTCGGTGCTCGTAAGTCTCCTCATTCGCTCCTGCTTTTTGTTTCGCTTTGTTTTACTCACGTCTACTGCTATCCCCATCGACAGCTGCTTCTGTGCTGTTCGGTGTCGCCGCAGGTACCTTCTGCAACTTTGCCACTCAACTCAAATTCGTATTTGGGTACGACGATACGCTTGATGTACGTGATTCGTTCATCGTCTGACCCCTTATCTATACTGACCTTCCTTCCGAACAGATCTTCGCCTCACACGCAATAGGCGGCATCGTTGGAAATGTCCTCACTGGTCTCTTCGCCCAAGCTTCTGTAGCCGCTTTCGACGGCATCACTGTCATTCCTGGTGGCTGGCTCGACCACAACTACATCCAACTTGGTTACCAACTCGCCGACTCTACAGCAGCCCTCTCCTACTCTTTCGTTATGACCACGGTCATCCTCTGGCTCATGCATTTCTTCCCGTTCGGAATTCTTCGCATGCGCGGGTCGGAGGATGCAGAGATTGTTGGGTTGGACGAATATGACATGGGAGAGTTTGCGTATGATTATGTCGGGTTGGAGCAGGAGATTGGGCATGATGTTGAGAGCAAGGGCGGGGAGATGTTGACTGGAGGGAGGGAACCGGAACATCATCACCAGGTCGATTTCGCGAAGGGTCAGGGAGAGTCGTCTGGTGCTGTCGCTGCTGCATAGAAGGATTGTTATTCCATCTTTTATTCATAGATTTTCTAGATTTTCTCGTCGACATGGCCAAAACTTAGTTGGTTGGGTAATTTGGTACTTGTTTCTTAGATTAGTATTAATTTACATCCACCATAATTTCTAGTCTACAGGCGCTGTATCAATTTTAATGCCGTATTGTGAATACTTCATCAGCACCCGTGGATCCCCGCTTCCCCTTTTCACATACGTTTTTCTAGGAGTCAGATATTAGATCTAGCTAGATTGAAACCAAGCGCAAAACTTTTGTCAGCGAGCCCGAGAAACATACGCCTAGCACATTGAATGTTACTATCGATTCAGATGAGCATGGTCATCTCCCCTATCGGTCTCCTTCTCTTGCTTCTCTGTACCTCCGTTTCCAACCCCCCCTCCTCCTCCTCTGCCTCTGTATATGCAGGAAATGCAGCACTAAACCACCCCACCCTTTCTCCTCCTGTTTCTCCGTTATACCCAGTACAATATGTACGGTGGTTCTTGCTTATCGCTCCTCATATTTGGAAATCTCAGCGCCTATCAACGTTTTAACATTCGGGACTATGATTTAGCCGTGAAACATTCATCGACATCAGAACGCAATACCTGGACTGAATTTCGACCCCTTGGGCCTTATGACTTACTCAACGGCTGCAGTGGCCTAACTTGCCTTGTTCTATATCCGAATAGTCTTATCTACCAGTTAAATGTAGTCGGATGCAGTGGTAATCTTTCGCGTTGCAGGCTCGGGGATAGGTTGGTGATTCAATCTCAAACACTCATAAAAACACTTATGCTACATTAGTCAGTGATCGCCGCACAGTCAAACCCCTTCAAGTTCAAGTTTACTTTGGAACTTCCCAGTCTGGACATCGCAAATCAACACCTTTTTTGTTTCTAAAGATGACCCCAGGCGATGTTACAGCACTGGTTGAATTGGGGGAGACACTCTACGGCGGAGCCGACATGATCAATCTCATAGGCAACTGTGTCATGTATGGTGAGTCCTTATTTCTTATTTCGCCTTTAGGATTTTAGATTTTGATTTTGCTATCCAGGTTTATACGCACTCTCTTTTTTTACTGCCCTGTACATGTTTTGGTGAGTAATTATCATTATTTTCTTGTGAATGATGCATGATGAGTTTTTTGTAGCTCCAAGCCACTAAAGGGACCTACGCATCGAGCTCTCCTTGCACTTTTGATTATTGTCTTTTTTTCACTCACTGGGGACTTTATTGACCGAAATGGTTCCCACCTTCTGTTTATTTCCTTTGCTCTTGTGCATCCGATTCCGAATACTATACAAGATCTATCAATAAGTATCGACGCTGCTTCAGACAGAGATGTACCATGGCAGGCAATTCAGTTTTGGGGGCCTACTATCAATGTGAGTTGGAACATTACCAATGAGCATATTCTGGTTGCCGATGCTCTTACAGCTATGCATTGGGGATGGTCTTGTATTATGGAGAGCTTGGGTCGTTTTGGATTTACGGCAAAAGGGGAAGAGATATCTATTGGCCTTTGTGTTAATGCTGCTCATGGTTGGAAATATAGGTAAGTGGCCTTGCGTAGAATGAATCTGCGTCAGCAGGATGATATATTTAACCTAGGTGTTAATGTTGTCGATGCTATCTATGACGATATAGGGCTTGATATTCAACTTGCAGACGGTGCAATTACCTTGGATTGGGTTTCGCTCGTGGTCTCTCTGGTTGTAAATGCATTTGCCACGACGTTGATTGGCTTAAAGGCTTGGTAATTCATTATCAAAATACTTCCGTCGCATAACTTGTGCCAACTTACGCTTTGACTTTTCAGGGGATTACATCGGCAATCTAAGGGTATACATCACCTACAGACACAACAGTCTCCAGTGAAGAAAGTCCTTCTTATTCTCGTTGAATCGGGCTTGGGATTCTGTATGATTCAGGTTGAAGTACCATTTTGCCATTTATGTTAACTGCTAACTGTCTCTCTCTCTTTCTCGACTCAGATTGCTTATGCTATTCTCAATGGTGTTGCTGAGTTCATTAACAGCGGGCCAACATCGTCAGAAATCTTTGCATATGGACTAATTACAGCAGTCGCTAATGGATGTGCAGTAAGTTCGCTCGGACTTGAACTACTTGATGATATCACTGTGACTGACAAAAAATATTTCTCACACAGGCCTTGTATCCCGTTGCAATTATCATCATCGTTCATATGGAAGCTTCGCCTTTGGTATCCTCACGCTCATATATCTCTGAAACAGCGTTAAGAGACACAATTGTCTTCGAAATGCAGGATATGACAAGCAGGTCCAGCAATGGATCAACAGCTGTGAATGCGCAGTTATATTCTCAATCTGACAAAAGCCAGCTTGTAGTATGAGGGAGCACTATCTGGTTGGCGATATTACAGCATTCAATAATTATTGGTATACTCAGTATTTGCTTTATTATATCCTTTCTATGCTCTCCTGCGCCACCGGGCTTTCTATTTCCACCAGTGGTAGACCTCCAAGTTCACTTCTCTAATGGCCCTCCGCTACTCTCTGGCTCTTTCTCCTTCCACAATACTTCAACTCGGATGGAAGGCTCGAGTTGTACCTTAAACTTCTAATCTCCGATCAACCTCGATTTCTTGAGTCCAATATCCAACTAATATCTCTGCTTTACTGAGCTCCAAAGTTCCCAGCCCTCCACGTACAGGTGATTCCTGTTCGGACTCCTTCTGTTATACCTACATTTGCTTACTCGTTCGGCAATCTTGTTCACCGTAATTTATTACTGTATGTATTGAACTTTTATTAATACTCGACTTCAACTCCCATAAGTGTTAAAAAACTTGATTGCGCTCTCCAAATCCTTGGAATCAACATCCCCAAACCGCTCAACCGAATGCTGAGGGTACTTCATCAACATGAGCGGTCCAGCCCATTTATGCGCCATTTTCCCTTTCGTCAATTTCTCCACACACTTGTTCGGCTTATGTTGACTATTGATCGCAAAGTCATCGGCATAAGTAAGAACCAGTTGAGGAGAACCAGCACCCCATATCCAAATATCACCAGATGAGGTGAACGTACTGTTACCCAACAAGAAGGATTCACCGACTTGGAAGAGATTCCGAATACCTGCCCTGGCGTAATCCCATGCTGGATCAGCATCTTCAGGAGGACGTTTCTCGACCTCGACGTCCACAAGCCGGGGTTCGGTGGCATCCTCTTTGAATAAATATCCTTTGATACGTTCAATGGGATACTGGCTTTTCAATGGTGTCGGCGTTGGCGTAGACGCTGCTGCCAGCTTAGGTGACACTTGGGCTTTCTTCATACATTCTGGTTTGTGTTTCGACCATGCCTACAGACGACTATAAGAGCCCTGCGTTATACTATAATAGGTGAAAGTCCGGTTACCTGCTTTGCATGTTCCGGACCACAAGCCCAAAAGGCTCCACAATTGGTGCAACGCCGTGTTGTAGGTGTACCGCAAGCAAGGCAAAGATTCTGCATTTGGAGATCAGCTGGTATCGGTGCATCCAGGCGGTTTACCTGGAAGAACTGACCTTGCCGCTTGGTTGAGTGGGAGGTGGGTTTTGAGATATCCTACTATTAAAAATCGACATCAGAATGGAGGAACGATAGTACCTGCGCAAGCAACCGACCTCTTGTAATAATCTTGATCTGTTGTAGCAGGTCCAGGAACTTCCAAACCCCTCCTCGCTCTCTCGATATCGTTCTTGGGCACACCATACACGCCCCAATAATAGACCAACGTCTCAAGAGTAGCTTTGAAGCCAAATCCAACTGGTCCAGTGTGCAAATCAAAGTAACCCCCATATCCTTGCTTCTCCTCGACTAGTCCTGCAATCTCGTTTACCTCGGCGGGAGCACCGGATCGATGCTGTAAACGAGTGTCTGAGACGGAGAGAAAGTAACCAGTTGCGTGGTCGGAGCCGTATGCGATGTTGAGAGATCCTTGGTTGATTACTACTCGTCCCATGGTGGTTGTGGGTCAAGCTGCGTGTTGATGGAATGGGATAAACTCGAGGCTTCGGCCGGACTTTGATTAGGTTCTAAAGGAAGTAGTCCATATCCAGATCATTGGGTTTCACTTCACTTTTCAAAACCTAGTAGAGATGATGCCAGAGAATCTCGCGTGTGGGCGCTTCATATTCAACTTATCTTTCTTCCACACGAAATCCTGAAAATCATCACATTAAGTAAAATAAGTTATGATAAGTATGTATGCAACACCCCAAGAGGGAAAAAAATATCATCATCATTTAAATACAGTCCCTAGTCCTTCCCAATACATCTCATGAGTAAGTTGGCGGTGCATCCTCTGCTGGACGATTATAAGCAAGCGCTAGTCGACGCTTTTCTTCAGCACCCCCGGACGGATTGCTGCTAACAGTACTGTACACGTCGGTTCTCGATGAACTTGATCCAGCGGCGGCGGTAGCATTAGCGAACGGATCGCTGTAGGCCTGGTTATCGTATGGGTTCGGGGTATGATATGTAGCACCCGCAGCGGCAGCAGCAGCTACACTAGCCATGGTCATACTAGTAGAAGGATTGTACCTCTCAGCACCGTATTGCGAAACCGGTTCGCCGTACTGGGAAGCTGGTTGAGCATGGTAGCCTGGGAAGGGCGACCTCGTCTCCGAACCAGGGGGAGGGGAGACGTTGGAGTAGTGGTAGGCGGCACCAGGATTTGCCTGGCCATAGTTAGACATAGCGTTCTGGTTGCCAAGCGCCGAGTATTCTTCATGTTTATTAGGAAGAGGAACCGAATCCATAGTTGGTGATCCGGGAAGTGCACTGGCATATGCTCTGCCTTGGAATGTCCGTGAGGCAGCAGCACCAGTTGCGCCCCCTCCGATGAATGCAGCTACAGTAACGGGAGCTCCAGACCCACCACCGCGTCTGTAGGAGCGGAATTTGCGACGGATGCGGGACCAACATACGCACAAGGTCGTCAAGATTAAGGCAACAAGCACACCAGCTCCTATACCACCAGCTACCATAGCCATATGCTTCTTGTCAGTTTGGGATTCCTCCGAGGAGACGGAGGCGGCGGTAGATGAGGAAGAGGCCGAGGAGGAGGATGATGTAGCAGTGGATGATGATGAAGATGAAGACGAGGTTGTAGAGTTTGAGACCGTGTAGCTTTAGAGGAAAGAATCAATCAGCGTTGCCACATACATTTAAAGGCTGAGTATACGTACACAATCGCATCAAGAGCCAGGAAATCTGCATTATCCCAGAAGGAGATATGAAGGGTGTGCGAGGAGTTGCTTAATCCAGTCGCGCCCCACAAAACTGCAGAGGCCACATCCTCTGATCCACCGTCCGTGCTAGTAACGGAGGGATTTTCCATGTTGACGGATACAGGAGAGGAATTATCAACTGCAGCATTGGCACCCACCGCGTAGGGCCAAAGGGGTGCCATAATGTAGACAGCGGTACCTACGCAAGCAGGAGAGAAAGTACTGCAGTTAGAGACGCGTCGATTGTGTAGAGATAAGGAAAAAGACATACCAGTGAAGGTAAAGTTTGCAGTTGAGGTCTTGGTACTAGAAAGATGATGAAAGCCCCCATAGTCCAACGAGTTCGATGCAGAAGTAACACTCCAGTCATCCGAGTACTTGATAGAGCTGTCGCTATCGTCAACAGTGACATTTGTGTCTGCCAAGGTCGCCTCGAAAGATAGTAAAGCCCAAAGAAAGAAAAGAGAGGATGAAGCGCGAAGCAACATTTTTTAACAAGGGCTTTAAAAAGAGAAGTTCAATGAAAAGTAAAAAAGGAACGCCCAGGAGAGGATGGGGAGAAAAGGAAAGAAGAGTCTAGTTCATATGTACGCGAGGGCGCCTTTTGTGTCACCGGCTGAACTGAGAGAAATTGATGGCGATTTGGCAGATGTGCTAAGAGATCGAGGCGCATTGGCGCATTGATACGAGCACAGGAAAGAGAGTATGGGTTTCAAGGCCATGTTTGCGATCCTGAGCACAGCGCACCCAATTTCCTCTTCTGGAGTTCAATTATCCTAGTGAGTGAGAGGTGTAGAATCAACTTGAGCTGCAAGCAACAAATGAGATCTGAGCGCAATTCGAGTCTCGATGAAGCCTACAAAAACCATCATTATTGCCTCTATATAGTTATGCCTGAATACATTGGTCAGACGTGAATCCTGTGATACAGTAACAACTGTTAGATCATGTGTTTGTATAGAATTTGTGGCGAGCTGTGGCGAGTCAAAGTTTTGGAATTGGATTTTCACCGCTTTACAGCGGCGGTGTCGAGCGGAGCTGTGATTACAAGGATTAATAGATCCTGAGCAAAGAAGGTAGGCATTTTATGCGCTGATCTTGTCGAGTCTTGCAACTCGAATGAGAGGAGCAGCGACCAGCACGGACGTCAAAATGGAAGTTGCAATTGGCGCCCATGATCATCCCGCATCGTGGGAATATTTTGCTGTTTCCTGGCGCGACCATATAAAAATTGAATAGGTTGAGCTGTTTTAAACCATGCTCTTAACCTCAAGTTACGTTTATTCTAGATACTTGGGATTTATTCACGCTACTTCAGATGGCTACTCGACAAACACATACGCAATGAAGAGGATATCGTTCTTCTGCGAATGGACGTTCAGCACGCATAATATTTCCTAGACTCTTTCCTTCGCGATTCAGTGCTCTATCTACTCTGTCACCGGATTTTAGCAGAAAGGATCGGAAAAGGATAGACCGCCCATGGTTCTCGTCATATTCGCTCCTGCTCTTTCGTCGTTGCCCATTACATCCTAGACCAATGCCAAGGCTGCCTGCCTGGCATAGCTGGATGGCAAATGTTACCCGCCAATCTCCTCCGATTGGACGATCTGTATCTGCCAGTAATCATCTCGGTTAATCTTTCTACGAGAACTATCGCGAACTTAGCGACCAGGCATTCTACAAGAATCGCTGTCTTTCGGGACACATTCGTCATTACTTTTAAAATCGCTTCCGTAGACGCATCTGTGTTATTGGTCGTATATCTCAATGCCGCAGATTTGCTCCGATAACTGCCTTGGGGTGGTAAGATGTTGGGAAACACGTCTCCGAGGCATTGTTGTAATCCTTGAACCCCGAACGCACCTTTATCTTCCCGTCCTTCACCCTGACAGGAGCGGCATGCGTTTATCTGTCTTTGGACGTCGATAGCTCTACTTGCCGTTGTCTTCGAGTCCCGAATCATAATTGCCTTCGCTTAACGCTTGTTGTCCCAAAGTTACTTGTACAATGTTCAATTGGCATCCCTATTTCATGCCGACTCTACGCCCATGTCGTTCTATTCCTCTGCACAGTCATTCGCCACAGATTGCACTTGTCGAAGTCCCCGCTCCACTCTGATGCTGAAAAGCTCGTCATTCCCCAAGTCCCGAATGGTAAACCGCTTTCCTGAAGGTAGAGAAATAAGGCAGGACGCGGCGGTAGAGCTCGTATCAGGATCCGGCCGAGAAGGGCGACTTGGTTATGCATTTCTGTTTTCGGGCTGAGGCTTTTAATTATGAAGCACAAACAACTAATTCACAGCCACCATGAAATAGCACGTTCTTTCTTTAACTCAAGTCAATTCCAAATTATGCACCCAGTCGTCCATCCTCGGGTGTATGCCCAGGCCATGCGTTGATCCGACTGAAATTGATGACCGGGAACCGAGAGCAAGTTGACTCTCTTGAGCCTTGAATTGAGTCGCTGCTTGCTATTTCAACGGTTGCGTTTTTTGTCAATCCTCGTCCTTCCTACGAATTCGGTTGAGCTATTTTTTCAACCTGAATTGGGATTTTTCACCATGTTGGACAAAACTGTGGTTCCAACAGAACAGGTTCTTGCCGGGGTTTCAGCCGTTCCTGCTTCCCCCACCGTGATAGAAGGACACGATGTTTCTGGTATCCCTGCAGAACAGAAGGAGGAAGTGATCAATGATCTTCAGGATGATTGGGAGGATGATCCTGCCAATGCAAGAAATTGGTCTCCAAGGAAAAAATGGATTTGTGTAACAATAGTGAGCATATGCATAGATCGCTTCCGTTTACGCATTTAATCTAGTCTCTAGATTTCACTTTACAGTTTTGTCTCCCCACTACCAAGCTCGATGCTAGCTCCTGGCCTTCCAGATATTGCTGCCAAGTATGGTGTAACCTCAAGTACGCTCGAGTCTCTAATGCTCAGCATTTTCGTACTATCGTTCTCGTTGGGTGTATGTTTTGTGTTTTACTGCGAGCTTCTACTGGCGACTGATAGGTTTCCAGCCTCTCGTCCTCGCACCAGTATCTGAAATGTATGGACGAACTTGGGTAAGCTAATCTATACTTTCAAACTCTCAATATTGATCATGCGCTCCAGGTTCTTCACACAGGGACTTTATTTTCTCTTGCTTTCAATATCGGCTGCGCGTTTTCACCCAACTATCAAACTTTTATTGCTTTCCGATTCCTCAGTAAGCGTCCCCTGCTTGTATGTCCGTCTAACAGCATGTAAACTGCTTCGCAGACGGACTTTCCGGAAGTGCGCCTATAGCTTGCGGCGGAGGCTCCATTGGCGATTTGTTCACCGAACATGAGCGAGCATCCGCTATGGCAATTTATGGTCTCGGACCCTTGATTGGACCCGCCGTGGGACCTGTGGTGGGAGGGTTCATCGCACAAAACATTGGTCCGAAATACGTTTTCATTATCATCGCAGGCATATGTGGACTTTCATTGGCAATCGGCATTCCTTTCCTAAGGGAAACATACGCACCCGTTATTCGTTTAAGACGAGCTATAGCTGATGGCGATGTAGAGAAAGCAAAACACTTACGCGGTCCACTGTCGGAAATAAGTAAAAGGCAGTATCTTTGGCTCAACTTGTCTCGCCCTGCTATTCTATTAACCCACAGCTTTATTTGTTTCATCCTGAGCTTGTATATGGCTTAGTACGTCGTGTTCCCTGTTTTATCTATGCAATGGCTCTGAGATGTCGACCAGCATATACGGCAACTACTATGTGATGTTCACGACCTTCCCAAGTAAGTTCTTTTTCTTGATTTGAGTCAATTACTTAAATGACATGCAGCCCTATTCGCTGATGTTTATGGGTTTAATACTGGTACTGGAGGTTTGGTGTATCTTGGTTTGGGTGTTGGATTCATCGCAGCCACAATTTTCGGAGCACGGACAGCTGAGCAGATATACCATCATGTGGGTAATCTTCTCGTGTCATACAGCACTACCAATCTCTAATTTCTTCACCCGCAGCTAGCGGAAAAAAACAGTGGTAAAGGGAAACCTGAAATGCGCATTCCGGCGCTCGCGTTCGGAAGTTTGTTTATACCCATTGGGTTATTGTGAGATATATTTTTTAGTTATCGACTGCGTCTTTAACAAACCTCCCTTCATATCATACAATAGCTGGTATGGCTGGTCGGCGCAAGCTAAAATACACTGGATTATGCCAATCATTGGCTCTGGTATCTTTGGTTTCGGTGAATACACTTCGTCTCCATGGATATTCGCCTGGCTAACTTGGAAGTTTTTAGGCATGATGACCACATTGTACGTGCTTCGAATTTGGGAATATTCTTCATCTGACAGCTTCTCAGCTTACCCATCCAACTTTATCTTGTGGATGCTTTCGAGTTTGCGGCAAGTGCACTCGCCGCAGCATCGGTAAGCTATCTATGATACTACCACGGGTCCACACTGACAAGTACCTACCACTAGGTTATGCGTTCGATGTTTGGATTCCTCTTTCCACTCTTCGGGCAGCAGATGTATGATGCTCTAGGAATCGGAGGCGGTAACTCACTTTTAGGGGGTGAGTATTAATCAACTGTTTAAACACTGAGACCATTTTGAACGGTTTTTAGGTCTTGCCATCGTCCTTGGTATTCCGTTTCCGATATGGATTTACTACAAGGGAGAAGCAATGCGTGCTCGAAATCCCTTGAGTCGGTGAAATTCTCCATTAATATCTCCTTAAACCCCCCTCCGAAAACCAACTAGTGATAGCGAATTCGAAGAGAATATCGTGTTACGTGTATACTTGTTGTTGATCTACTGGTACTAAAGTGAAGTATCCAGTGCAAATCGTAGTATGTCGGCATAGATAGAATGAAAGAAATATAGAACTACTAGTAACTTGAATACGACGACTCGTCACTCGGTTCGTAAATGATATGTATAACTTCGCTGCGCCCACTGGACAGGCAAAATTCACATTGTTTTGCTACACTAGGATACAGCCCTTGAGATACTACTAACACTGCTAGGCGCCTGTTTTCTAAAACTAATCAAATCAAAATCAAAATCAAACCAATTCGAAGAAGAAAAAATCCAGACTCGGCTCCCATCTTGTAAATTCAAATAGAATGCCCTCAAGTGATGATTGAAGAATGATATGCCAGTTGTTTCCGACGATATTATGGGATGGGCTTCGCAGCAATGTATTCTTTCTCACCACGGCGGCGTGGGTAAGACTTCTGTTCAAGTGGCTTCAAGAGGTCCCCAGGAGGATATCGTAGAATACAGTGTGAGTTCACGCCTCCAAATCCAAGTGCACAGACCCCAAATGTGTCTGCTTCTGTTATATATGTGGGCTCGCTTGCGATTTTGAAAGGCATGTCGGGGTCAATCATTGGGCTGATCTTCTCAAAAGACTGGATGGGAGGAATGACTCCATGTTGGATAGACTTGCATATTTTGATGACAGATACTAGGCCAGAGGCAGCCTAAGTATTTTCTAATGTTAGCATGTTTATTGGACTTGAGAATATTGGAAAATCGCACATACTTCGGTGTTTCCTATGTTACCTTTATTTGATCCGACGGTACAGGAGGGCAAGGGTCTCTCCGAGCCTAGACTCAGAGAGACAGTCATGGAGTGCTTTGAGCTCCATTGCATCACCGATGGCAGTTCCACTACCATGCATTCTGACAAACAATTAACCAATCATCGTTATGTCAATATACAAGAAGCAATAGCCAGAATGACTTACTCGACGTATCTCAAACTATCAGTCGGAACTGAAGAACTATACCAGGCTCTTTTCATGACTTCGGTTTGGCCACGAGAGCTTGGAGTGGAAATGCTTGCTTTGTTGAGGGCTCCATCTGACCCAATTGCAATAGCTGAGATGACGGAGTATATTTTATCTCCGTCAGCTACTGCATCCTCAAGGCGGCGGAGAACCAATGAGCATACTGCGTCAGCAAGAACTATGCCATCAGATCGATGGTCAAACGGTCTACAGTGCCCCGAGGGGGAAAGAATTTGGTGAGGAGCTGTCACATAACCTTGTCTGCCACTGATTGTTAAGTTACATTGTTAAGAGATGAACCGAAGCTACATACTGAGGAAACTGTACAGATACACCGCCAGCAATAGAGATATTGCACTGTTTGGTTCGGAGATGATCTACAGCAAGAGATAATGCGACCATTCCACTTGAGCATGCAGTGTTGAGAGTAACATTAGGACCATGTAGATTGAGGTGAAAAGCACTTTGTGCAGAGATTGAAGGCAAGACGGCATGTCGGGTTTGACGATAGGATTTGTCACTGCCAACTGCTTCCAGTGGGTGACTATCATCCCAAGTACTGTTTGAAGCTCCAACACAAATTCCAATATCGTTCCTCCCGCTGCTTTCAGGAACATGTCCCGCATCTTCTAAGGCTTCAAGCGTGCACTCCAAGAAAAGCCGCTGCTGAGGATCCATCTCGCTAAAGTTACAAGTAAGTAAGCATGCAGCAATATTTTCAAATATTCTCCTAACACATACTGAACTTCATGGTCTTTAATCCCCCAGAATTCGGCGTTAAAGTAATGCACCCGTTTCAATGCTCCACGTTTTGGAATGTAGAGCATCCGATCTGATAAGTTACTAGGTCCAACATCCGAGTACATGTGCAAGGCCTCTTGTTGCTCAGCCAATAGCCGGTACAGTTCATCCGGGTCATCAGCATGGGGGAAGCGTCCAGCTATACCAATGATAGCAATGTCACCAGTGGTTACCGTTATTTTTTGCTGAATAGTAGGCGGAAGATTGTTCTTGATTGTGGAGGACGGAAGGAAGACTTCAAGCAAAGCCACCTGACCTGGCAGGGTAGACCGGTTGAACAAATCCATGATTTTGACGGGAGCCTCTGTCCATGTCCGCACTATCTGTGAATGCAGCACGCTGACCAGCAAGCTGTTACCTCCATTATCAAAGAAGCTTAAGCTCTCATCAATGGAGCTAACATTAAGCACTGACTTCCACATATCCACTAGGGTTTCATAAACCTTGGACTGCTGGTAGGCAGCCACCATTGCAATATTTGGTTTACCTGACGGCATGTATTTGAGCTGTGAGCTGAGTACAGAGCTTGAGAAGACATCTAGCACTTTCACTGTTGTTCCGCTTGCTTGAGTTAGTGCAGTTGCAAGCTTGTGGGCGAGTAAGCTATGAGGGGCCATTTCAGATGGTTATATTCATGAAGATTACATTTTACTGGTACCTGTTTCCTCCTAAATCAAAAAAGTCATCCGATGCTTTTGGCGATGATGGAAGCTTCAGGATGTCAATCCAGATGGATGACACTCTGTTGAATGCATCTTCAAAGGCTGGCTGTGATACTAATTCATCTTTCTGAGCAGGCAGCTTTGCGGAACTCTGTGCCAGCATTAGATGCATATTAGGCTTTGCTTGCTGAATATAGAAGTTCAACCTGGCAGCAATTGTTCTGTGGTCAATTTTATCGCTGGAGCTGTAGGGCAGGCATGCCAGAGGGTATACCACAGTGGGGATCATGTAATTGGGAAGCTTCTTTGCAAGCTTAGCTGGTAAATCATGAGTGCTTACTGTGTGAGGAGCAACAAATGCACAAATTGCCTTGTTTCCTGCAGTCGGTTGCACTGATACTCCTTGCAACTCGGGATAATTTGCACACATAGTCATCTCAATGTCTTCAAGCTCCACTCTAGGGTAGTATATTTCAGTAGAAAATTCATGGAAAATCGCCTTTTTAGAATAAGAGAACCTCACCGGTACCCTCGAATCTTGACTTCGCGGTCAATACGACCCATAAGCACAACCGAACCATCAGGTAGCAGCTCTCCTCGATCACCGGTGCGATACACTCTTGAACCTTTTTCGGGATGAACGCGGAACTTACTCTCTGTCAGTGTTGCTTGTCCACGATAGCTAAGTTTGGCCATCAGACCATTGAAACACTGCTCAGAATACACAAATGGAAGCATACCCTCGACCAACCTGGAGGCCACCGATACAGATTTCGCCAATTTCTCCCGGAGGAAGCATGCAATCAAAGGCCTCATTTGAGACAATAAAATTTGAATAGAGATGCGCCGTTCCAATGACATAGGGGTCGGTTACTTCTAACGGTGTTGATTGCAGCTTGTGTGCCACCATTACTGTACTAAGAGCAGTATTTAGATGACGATTTCGAGTATAACTATAAAGAACTGACCATTCAGTGGGACCGTATGCATTTTGGAGACTTACGTGTCTCCTCCATTTTTCTATGAGGCTTTGTGGCAGCATTTCCCCACCTACCGAGATCTCACGAAGAGAAGAAAAATATCTTGTTGGCAGTGTAGCCAACACACTTGGTGTGACATGCATAACACTGATTTTGTTTTCATCTATTGTCTCGGCAAGATGATCACCAACAAGGGCCTCAGGGTGGTCAATGCAGCAAAGGGTAGCACCCAAAGCCAGTCCCAGGCTCCATCCAACAACCGATGCATCGGAAAATGCTGCAGAATGAAGTATTCTTGATCCAAGACCAACATTGAAGTACCTGGAATGATGGGCACTTGCAACAAAATGTGTCAAGTTCTTGTGTTCAATTTCAACACCTTTGGGGTGGCCTGATAATTGCATTGGCTGAGGGATATTAAAGATGATAGCAGATCGCACTTACCACTACTCCCTGATGTGAAAATAACATATGCAAGATTGTCTTCTGTGCACGCAATCCCAGGATTTTCTTGGAGCAAATGCATGTTTTCCATGTCTCTGGGATTGAGTAGCTGACAATTTGGTAATCCTGAAAGCATGCTTTGGTTTATCTTGGATTCATCATCATCACAAATTATGATAGCGGCTTTGCAATTGACAAGATGGCCTCTTGACGCTCTTGTGGATGAGACTGATCAATAACTGTGAAAGCGGATCCTGACTTCAAAACAGCAATAATCCACTCCATAGCAGCAAATTTTGATCTCAAGGAAATGAGAACAACATCTTCTGCCCTTGTGCCCAAAGCTTTCAGATCTGAGAGAAGTTTTAATTAATACTCAGTACTTGAAATATTCATTTAATACTTACAATGTGCCTTTTTATTGGCAGACAGATTCAGTTGACCATAAGTAAGGGAATTCGGCAAGCTCCCGCTGCCCATATACAATGCTACAGCACCGGGATTTTTCGCAGCTTGATTTTCAAACCACTGATGCCAAAAACTAGAGCCGAGTTGCGATGGTTTTGTATAATTGACTGATGGGACTAGTCGTGGAATGGCCAATCCACGTATTGTGGACAAGTTTAGATCATTTCCACCCATGGTTTGCTCAACCAACCCCATAAACTCTTTGCACAGACAAGTAATATCGGTAGTGACCAGAAACGAAACGAAACCTCCGCTTCCGTCCAACTTCCGTCTGATAATGTCCTTATCACTGGCGATAACAGTAGGCGCCGTCCCAGACTGCCCCGGATCCCCCGGTTAAGAATAAGTTGATGTGACGACTCACAGATGTACCGCTAAATAAAGAAAAAGAATAATTTTTCATCCGACTGACACTGCCTGTGCTAGCTCAGCCTAGCAGCTACTGCATATGCATTACTATTCCAAATTTAATTAGAGCCTGTAGGCTGCTACATGCTACACTCTTCCCTATGGTTGCAGTCACACCAAAAGTACAAGAAAATCCGCTTGAATGAGAAACAGACCGATTAAGAACTTTTCGGACAAAAAAATCGCTCAAGAGTGAATTTTTGAGTGAAAACTACACATTCGCGGTTATTTCATTTCAATGACAGCTAGAAGTGACAGTCACGAAGAGCTGAGAAACGAAACTTAGGTGCTGTAGCCTGTTCCGGCCCGCCCCTCAAAAACGAAACTTCGGTTTATTATCTATAAGATATCGTTATCTATATAGCTAAGGCGGAAGTTTCGTTTCGTTTTTCGTATATACTCGGAAACTCATTAGTAAACATATACTTACACTGAGAGATGTTGAGTGTACACCCTCTAAGAAGCAGAAAAAAAGATCATAGGAGCCTTCAACAGGATACAAGGAACATTCTGGTCGCAAAAGCTTTGGTGAAAGTGTGACCGCTACTTGGGCATTGAAAGGGGTAAATTTCTGCTCTCTAGAAGCTTTGGTCAAATCAAGGTATGAAAAACGATCATGTTTCTTGGCCCGTGATATTTGTAGTCCCACAAGCTTGACGAGTTGTTCAAACTGAAGGGTCTCATTGTCCACAGGTGTTGATTGCAATAGTTCAGTGAAAGGCACCCGAATAGGCAACGCGTTGGCAAATTGGCCAATTGACAATTCCATACCTTCAGGCCGTCCACCGAAACCCACAAGCAGGGCTTGATCAGAGCCGTACATGGGTTCGGACCTTGAACGGACCACAATACCTATAAGTGAAATGGCTACACGGAACCAGGAAGTCTGGTAGTGTGTGCCCCAGGTATTCAAGTGCTGTAAGTGTTGTTTAGGTTCGGACGATTTTGAAGTACTGTCAGATTACTTACAACCTGCGAAAAATCACCCCATGTATTTCTAACTCGACGTAAAGGAATCTTGTTGGATGGGTTCGTGTTGATCCATGCTATAGGCTTTATGCCTTTCAGCTGTGACAGCCAGAATTCTTTTGATTGATTATAGTCCGCTGAACGTGAAAATGCCATCTATAGGGGGTACAGTAAGATATTCATCAGTTGTAATTTCCGTTTAACTATCACCTCTTTGAGATGTGCATTGCTAAAATTTACAATCGGCGGCATGTTAATCTTGGAGGCACATATGTATGCAAAGACCTCGGCTGAGAGGTGGCTCATACTTCTACCATCGAGAGCTATATGGTGAGCCACAAGATGAATTTCAATACTCTCCTCAGAGGTCATTGCAAACCAGCGGACAGCAAATTCAATGGATAGATCAACTGGGGGATAGGTCATAGTTTGAACAGATCCCAGGGATGATGCTGGGCTGTATATGACATGCAAAGCTGGAGACGCAGCCTTGGGATTATGTTCCGCGACACTAGGAACACCAAGTGGGCCATGAGCGGAATGAAAGGTCGATCGCAAAGCAGCGTGACGGCTAGTTAACATCCGAATGCCTGAAAGAACATTAATCAGCAATGAATTAAACACCTTGCTTTACTTACAAGAATATATCGAGTCAAGCGTACAAGCATATTCTTCTGATGACGCGGAAAATTGAATTTTGAGCATTAGATCATACTTTGTAGATTCTGGATCATTTGAGAAGTCCAACCAAATGCCTTGTTGACTTTTGGTCATCGGATAGAGGGAGACTACGTTTGCTGGATCAGGTCTAGAGAAGAGCGGCATGATTTCTACCGCGTTTGAAGCGCGGATAGGATCAGCAGAGACTTTTATAAGATTCGACAATTCTATATTTCGATACACTTCATAGGGTCGTGCTTGGCTTGTCTCACGATCTCCGACAAGTAGCCGTTGCAACACTGGTTAATAAGCAATCTGGTGAGTAGCTATAACAGTTAGTCCGAGTCTGTCAGTAGTGGCGTCCAATGGATTGGTGCACTTCTCACACGAACTGCATCCCGGACATCCGGAAGGGTTCTGCCAAGGGTTCTGCGGGGAGAATTATTCCTTCAGGTCACATCCGGACGAAAAAGGGATCTTGACCATGCGCTTGCTATGCGCTGATATAGATGATGACCGAGTCTAGAGGAGCGGAAGGAAGGGGGGAGAAGGGAGGACAGATATCGGCTTCACCCAGTTCAACTTACCAGTAACAGTAACCAGTTACCAATCATATTAATCTGGCCCTTCTCAGGCCGATTCTTCATCCTACGCCAGCCAACGACTTATTCGACAGTTCGTCGCGACATCTACCGTGGGTGCTTGAAACATGTCAGCAAGAGCAGGAGCCAGAATTGGCACTCTCCCCGCCGTTAAACGAGTCCCCCAATCGAAGAGGAATTCGCATCAGCGGTGGAATACTCTGGGTTAGGCGAAATCAAATTTTGACCCGCACTAGTAGAATTTTGGCTGCTAGCAGGTATTAGGATCAGATTGAGGTCTAGAATAAGGAGGAAGAGGAGGGTGCCGAAAAGATTCATTGGAAATCGGGCCTACGGAGGAGGGAAAGGATCTATCAAGAAGCTGAGGAAGTTGAAGACGACTCAAGAAACTTGAAGTACTACTAGTTGCTCAAGAGTCAGCCTGACGCGGGTGGATAAAACCTGTTCGAACCAGTTTAGTTCTTCAAACAAGTTATTTTTCCGATGGTCAAGATGTTATCCGATAAAATATAAAGTATCTTATGTAGCAGGGAGTTCGCGGAGAAAGTTTGAGCGCTTCGTTTTCGGGCGCTTGCGCTTGTTCTTGACCAACGCGGCCAAGAGGTGACGAGGATTCTAAGCGAACACACTGTCCCACGCTAGACAGAGGGTATGAAAAAGGAAGGAGTCCAGGCTGAATCCATCGGCAAACCACTGCCGCTGGGTTGACAGCCGTCATGTGCCATAGTCAGGATAAAATTACTCCCTGTGTTGTCCTTATTCATTGCGCGTCGCGCTAAACGCGTCTCAACGACACGAAATGGCGCGAATCTACCGCTCTAATTTCTCAAAAATGCAACTCGAATCCTGTACATAATGTCTATAACAATCAGCCCAACAATGACCATATACTTCTGCCTCTGCATTACCTTCTACGGCCACCGCATCTACCACCACCGCTGCCCCTTCCACAAAGTCACATTCTACCGCTACCATTACCCCTCCTACCAACTCACATTCCGATGTCAATTCTGCAATTGAAAAGCCTCGGATACGACTGAAACCAAAGCCAAAGGTTACAATTTCACGGAATGAGTCACTTTCCGCTATTCTAATCGAGTTATCGGTGCGTCTGTCGTCTGTACCTGCACAGGTCACGCATACGACACCGACCAAGAAGAGGTCAGCTGTACCTGATGATGTTACACCATCGCGTGCACATACAGATAAGAAGGCGCTGAATCATAGGCTACAACTGTAATATTTTGTTTAGCTTTACTTTGCATCCTAATACCAGTACATACCAGTATATAGTTTGAGCCAAATTCTTTCATTCTGAGTGCAACTGAGACGCGTTCATGGCGTTCAGCACAACACGACGTTGACGCGACGCATAATTGTAATTGTAACGGCATGACAGCTGGGTTGACAGTGGCAGTGATTTGCCGATGGACCCGACCTGGACTCCTTCCTTTTTCATACCCTCTGTCTAGCGTGGGACAGTGTGTTCGCTTAGAATCCTCGTCACCTCTTGAACGCGGCCACCAACACGAATTCTTCTGTGGCTGTCGAGTCTACCTTTTCTGAATTCTAACCGAAATTCATTTGGTACCGGGATAGAAGCTCAATGAACTTCATGGCTCTTTTCAGTAAGCACTTGTTCTATCTAGTTTCAAAATTGACACTATCATTTTTCGCTCTTAATAAACAGCAGACTATGTAAGGTGGACCGCACTGTTCCTCTTGCGAAAGAATCCTATCTAACTATTATTTCGAGGACAAGATATTAATACAGGGTGCAATGATGAGAACGAGACGTACGTTCCATTTCATTCATGCGATTTGAGCTGATGTTTAAGCCAGGCCAATCTACACCCGTGAATCTCGACCTCCTCCTTAGTGCTCTGGATAGCCTCTTCATCTCAAGTTTTGCCAATCCAACAATGCTAGCGGCAGGCGACTCTTTTCCTTGTCTTCTGAGCCTCCTCGGCTCCGTGTGGTCGTTCACAAATGATTCTCCGCAAATGGACTCTGAAGATCAAGACGAACACGAGGAAATTAGTCTTCTCAATACTCAATACTCAATGCAGCCCGCCCCACACATATTGCATTTTTTAGCACACGAAAGTGGCGATTTGCGAATCTTCGTACCCTGAACATATATCTGCGACCACCACCCTATCCTCTTGTCCTCGTCTCCGTCCGGAAGTACCCGCCAACCGTTCTACGCTATATACATATGGCAGTGACCACGCTAGCTACGTCACGAAATTTATGCCTCGAACTGGCCGCTGGAGTCTCCAGTTGGACCTCAACGAGAGATGCTGGCTTTGAGGCAGGAGAAGGAGGAGCGGGGAAAGGATGGGGAGTCTGGCTCAGTTTTCATCACCTGAAATGTAGTCCCAGCCGAGCCTTAGCGATGAATTCGACTCCGATTTCGTCCTGGTGCAGCTTATTCCAGTATTCCGCTAACGAGCTCGCGAGTTCTACGTAGTACGAATATCAGCGTCATCCTCTAGCATGGTCATACGGTTTCTGGCAGATGAGTTTGTTATTTTGTTTTGCGTGGGCGCAGCCGAAACGCTGTTCGAAGACATATCCATTCTGAGGTCATCAATCTCTAGCTGCAGGAAGTAGATCGAGGATAAGTGGTGCAATGATATCAGATATCAGCTCAACTCCACATATCATCGATGAGCTTTCGCTTCGACCCAATGGTAAAACGTATATCTTTGCGTTGGATTCATAACCTTGATCTGTCCGCTGCTCATGTGAGTACGAGAATACGATTCTGCGAGCTATTGTTATTCCCTGGGACTTTTCCCGCGTATTTTTGGTCAGTGCTAGTGGCTTACGAGACACAATTACCGAAGTTGGTAAAATCGCTGTGCATCTGGTTGAAACAGAGCTGATAATCACACTCCACATTGTTGATTGTTGCAGCTTTGGCCCAATGGCTGAGGGTATATCTTTGCCTTTCAAACGGAATCTGTTTTTGAAGCTTTTGAAGCCTTGATGCAGTCGATGTCCAGGTACGAGACATACAGTTATGGGAGCGGAGGCCCTCTTGGTGGTGAACGCACAGCCCTTGGTTATTATAGCTTCTTGAAATGTCTCCTCGCCTCAGTTCAGACTCCTAGAGCAAGCTATTCTAGGAACCCAATGGATTGTGGACACAATCTTTCATTGGATTAACTCCAGTATATGAAGTGACATGGTATCTACCCTACCATATCCGCTTCCATCCCTTCGACACGATGTCTTCAGAGCAACAATCCGGACCTCTCTCTGATGCAGACCTCTATGCTTTGAAGGAATGGGTTGCTGAAACAGCGGTCAGTTTCTTGCTCTACGGCATTTATGCCACGTTCACTCTCATTGCGATGTATTTTATTCTGTGAGTGACGGGGAGCATCGAAATCTCTACATTGTTAACTTGGCGAACAGGGCTCGGAGCGTCAACAGCTCCTCTCGATTTATACTCTTGGTCGTCACAGTAATTATGTTCCTAAACTCGACCGCTCTGGTCATTCTCGACCTGGAATATATACTTGTTCAAATTCCCCTTGGTGGATTCAATCCTGCAAATCCCGTCAAGGCCATGCAACTTCTATCAAATATCAAGATTGCTGGAAATTTTCTCGAGCGACTAAATGTGAGTTGTTTCAGATAATCCTTTCAAGTTCTTCCTCACGACAATTACCAGTTCCTCATCAATGACAGTATAGTCGTTTGGCGTACATGGATATTATACCCTCATCATCGAGTCGTAAAGTTAATCCTGAAGCATCTCCTTGCTGCTTGTTATGGTAATGTTCTACGGTTTGGATTATCGTCGAAAAACCTCTCTACTTATTGCTGTCAATAGCTTGCAACATATTTCGACGCAGCAAGTGGGGACCGTAAATGTTTTACGAAATTTTCAGGCGGTCCGGCGCCGGCACAAAGGAGTTCTTAGTTCTTGATCTCCCTTTGCTATTCACAAACATAATCGCCACTTCCTTGGTTGCCTATAAGGCATGGTGAGTTTCGAATTCTTCGAGTTCTGTGAACTTAATCAGTTGACGTATTGTAGGTACCATGGCAAAGATATTCAACGCAATCTTGAACGACAGTGGCTCTCGAAAAACAAAAGTTCAGAAAGATATTCTTCACTGCTCGTCGAGTCAGGATCTGTTTACATTAGCTTCTGGGTAAGTGCTCATCGAGCCTCGGATGACATCTTGTCGACTCACTAACGTTGCACTAACGCCTTTGGCTTAGATTGCAGCCACATTTTTGACTGGCTTCGGCGACAGTACACTGTTATCATTTCAAGTTTTCATAGCCTCGGCTTTACCATTCCTTTCTGTAAGTTATTTAACAATAAATAATGATGCTCAACCTTGAACGACCAACAGGCCCTGTACCCGGTTATTATAATCCTTTTGGTGGCTCTTGAAAGCAATAAAGAAGATAATACTAGAACTGTATTCTCCTTGTCTCAGTCCATGCGTTTTGCAACAGCAGCACGCCCTCAGGGTGCCAGCTCGGATGGTTCGGATAGCTCAGAAGCAGTTAGCTCTTCGATATATGGAAATCAAAGACATGGCGGGATATACGATGAAGGGAAAGAGATAGGATCGGTCTGATCTTATTTCACTCTTTGAATTCGATCTCTTTACATACTTTTTCTTTTCTTGTTGAGCTTCGGCAGCCTTTCAGTTATTTATTTCTTACATATCCATTTTTTGGTCTAGTGCTAGTCTGCGTTTCCAACATTGAAGCTATCCTTCAGCTCTTGTTACTCCCTAGGCCTCAGGACTCTCTGGACATCGATCTTACGTCCGCTATCCTCCACATTTTCGCTCATCTTTGAACTCATCAACAAAGAACCAAGAGATATTCTGCGCCGCATTCAATTCCTCTGGGTTAATCCTCCATCCCCGTCCTAGTCTCCGTTGTGTGGATTCACCTCTTTGGGATACTACCCGCCGGCGTCTGCGATAGCGTCATCTGTGCTCTTTGCAAATCGACGCTCGTTATTCTGACTCTTCCTCTCATCTATGCATCCTACATAGACCAACGCCGCATCTCTATTGATCATGTGTTAGTGCAACCTCGAAAGTGTAAAATGTATTAGGAAGTTTCTTTGAACATCATCGGTAACCTTGAATGAAGTGCGTGTATCCTGTATTTTCTTTCTTGCTCGCCTTAGGCTCGCTTACTGAACTATAATGGAGCCCAATTAAGTAGTATCAATGCCTACTTGAGGACTATAAGTATAACCACAGCGCATGGAAGGGCTTCAGACTCTAGAGTACAACGCAACGCAACATGCACTCTACATCTTTTGAAACCTTATGGTCACGATCTCATTATCGTGTTTATATATGACTACCCAATGATCAATGATCCTGAGTACTCCCATCTACTTGAATAATGCGGTATCAATGCGTATCCGAGTCTTACACCCAATGAAATGCAAGAGGTCGCTCGAGCAGCTATCACTATCTTCCATGGAAATGGCATGAGCTATTGTCTTGTCGGGAAGTTTAGCTTGTCATCTCTACGGAATGAAAAATCGGGATCCCAAAGTACGCACCTAGTCTACAAACTAACTTGACTGGCGCTCAACTGGAACATACTCTAGGATGTAGATCTCGTCGTATTGAACAACCAAGGAAAGGACGCTGAAGTTCTTAAGCAGCTCCTTGTCAAGACCAATCGAAACTTTTATCTTATCGTACCACGAGATCCCCAGGCCACATATCGAGTTTTGTGGTATGGGCTTTCTTCTGGAATTTCCTCGTATAAAAGATGTAAAGTCGACATCTTAACAACTGGAACTTCCACTTCCATGAACATTCCCCGTGCACCCGATATCCGTGTTCGGTTCCTCTCCACCACTAGCACTGGCGGCGATTTGAGCCTACCCGTTATGCCTCTAATAGCGCTTGTGCTGTTGAAGCTTCAGGCCTGGTCGGACCATGGACGTTCAAAAAAGGACTTTGAGCGGGCAAAAGTTCAGCAAGATGTTATCGATGTACGAGAGATGCTGGGAATAGAGAGAGTGGCCCAGGTTAAAGCCGGGGATGTGGATTCGGAGTGGATGCTTGAGTGGATCAGTAACCGGATGAAAGAGCGGGTTGCAGAGCATGTGAAGAAGTTCCCTGAGTGTCGATTGAGTTGGGCAGCTCTTGGGTTGTGACTCCGGGTCAAAGGTGGACCACACTGCCTGTACTTGTACAACTTGCTTCTCCGTGCATAGTGCTTGATCTAATGAAACTGCAATTTTGACGCGTTGTAGTCGGCGCTTGTGATCAAAGAAAGCGCCCATGAAGTTCATTCTCAGTCATTCTCAGTCATTCATCGCTGCTCAATAAATCCTTCACAAATCGTGACGGGAGACTCTACAAGTCGGAGGAACCATGCATGGATTGGGCAGAAGAGGTGTAGTGGATGAATCACGATGCCTTTGGCTGGTCTGATATACGTTGAGCCTGGAATTGAGCACAGAGTGGATCCAGAGTCAGGGTACGTTCTTGAATCTCCAGTCTAGAACTGACAGTGAGATGTAATTTTAATCCTAGTCCTTTCAACGCAGCAAATAACCTCAACCTCGACGTTGCCGCTTTATCTCATTCGTAACATTCTTCCAGGACATGGCTTTCCTTGCATCGCATAGCTCATGCTCCTACTTATACGCCCTCTGCTTTAGTGGTCGAAGTTGACTTTTGCAGAGCCAAGCTTCAGCGCTCACAGGAGCCAACTCAAATGACTGCTACCTGCTTGTGGCGCCTTTTTCTCCGTATGCACCTCCTGCTTCGACTCTGACAATTCTGACTGGCAGCAACGGAGTAGGAAGGACCATGATCGTACTAGCATCCTTGGACCTTCCTAGGCACTGGCTTCCATAATGCAGCCTTGCGAGCTCGTAGACTTCGTTGCATGATTTGGGTTTTGCGACTGCCGGTTGCAACGAGGAATTGAGTTTAGGAATGGTGCAGGAAGTTTTGGTCGTTCGGTGCAGCTCAGCGGCTACCAGTGGCTACTTCCGCTTTGAGATTGGTTCTGTGTTGGTCCTTCGGTGCAGTCTTGGGTTTGCGCGAAGGTGTCATGCTCATCCAATCCATCCATTCTCATCTGCACGCCGCCAGAAGTAATCATACGCCTCCTGCTTCTCGGGGACTATTCACGGCCTCCTATTTCCTCTGCCTTCTAACCCACTGGCGAACTGAGCGCAAATACTCGAACTCGAGAATCACCTTGATCCAGAATCGATGCGGGATGTACCGGTGGATACTATCTCTATCCTACGCGTATCTCTCCCCAACCCAGTGGAAGAGGGACTGGGGATGGGACTGGAACAAGGGGCGGAGGCCTGGGATTCCGGCTGTTAAGACGGGTTCCCTGAAATTCGTCTACCTGGAAGTTCAACCTTTGTTCATCCAATAAGCACGCTGAGTTGCACTTTTGATGGCTCCTCCAAGCTGTCGTACTACACCGGTTCACCAAGTCCACTGTTAGGTAACCGATGATCGTTGGCTGCAGTTGAATTCAATTCTGATCCAAGTACGATGCAGCTTTTGCTGGAGTCGGATCTTTGGACTTATCGACTACAGATGGTTTGCTTTGGTGGGTCCTTGGGTGCTCTTCCCTCAAGTTGCCTCGCGCTACCCTTAAAGTTATTAGACGATGGCGGATTCGGCATTGACTCCGAGTGGTCACGGTGTTTTTTTTTTCAAGAGTCCTGAAATCGACGCTGAAGCTCTAAGGTAAGTAATCATTTTACGTTTATTCTGACTATTTTTCGGAGGCGCTATAGCCAAGTGGTTACGGCGACAGATTAGAATTTGATTGTCTGATTGTCTGATCTGTTCCTCTTTGAGGGCGCAGGTTCAAATCCTGCTGGCGTCGTCGTATTAGTAATTGCCATTGGGAAATGAGTGATTTTTTCACCGCAATTAAATTTTAGCAAGGTGCAATTCAGGTTACCGCTCATCATGAGAGGTATTTTTATCATCACAAGCACACTACCACACGTAGATGTTTCCCCTACATATGCATTTCAGTCCCTGATACTGGCTTTTATATCTGTATCTGTTCCGTATGCTCCACGCAGTCTTGAGAATTTGCCATATCATGATGCATGCATTGCACCTTGTTGGAAACTACACCTCTTTCGCAAATTCGCAATATTCAACGCGCTGGCCGTCGGCCGCATTGCCTATCTTAGTATCTACGAATTTGCAATTGCCTTGCTGATCACCCTGGCCGGGCGAAACTGGCCCATATAAAAATGATCCTGTTTATCGCATCGCATTGCATTCCTTTCCTCACTCTCAGTTGTTGGAGCCGGTCTCCGCTACTATCTTCGACATGATTCATTCTTCTGATCTGCCACTTGTCTCTGTATTTCTTCTTTTGATTAGGCTGCTAGTATCCGATGCTGCACCCATTCACTACTACTCTCCCGCGACAGCTCAAGCTCTGGAGTCTCCTGCTTCTATGGTCATCACCGCAGGCTATCTTTTTACTAGCCAAGTAAGTGTGTTCCGAGTGTGTTTTTCGATGCTGAGTTTTTCGCGGCCACTTCAGGGACACGCGGAGAAAATTAACCAAGCAGGAACACTCACGGTGGATGCTCCAATGGGTGCTGAAGATATCGATACCTTTATGCTAAGCCTTCAATGCCTAGCTATCGTGCAATCGAAGATCCCTGGATAGTAAGAATCAATCGTATTGGAATCGTATCACTGTTGCCTCTAATCTAACTCATTAGTGCCATGTCACTTTCACTCCCGACAGTAACTTCACATCAACTCCAATGGTTTTTAGCATTTCTTCTACATTCCTTCTGTCCCGCTTGGCTGAACTCTACATTTTCACATCTAGTTGTTTGTTCCAGAGTATTTCCAGAAAAAGTTAGCCGCATATGCGAACAGTCCAGGAATACGACGCAAGAAAGACTATACTCTTTCGCACATCTGCGTCACCATCATATGCTTCTCCTTCCATCACTTTACGTTTCAGCTAGCGTCGACGCCGCTCACCCGGTATACCAAGGATCCAATTCACTCGGGTTAAAGGCGTTCTGTGAACCTTGGAGTGAGTACTGCGGCGTTCTGATTCTTCCTTGACGAACCTGACTTTCGTCTGCAGACACATTCAAATCCGGACGCCCTGAACGAAGGGCATTGCTCCATGGACACGAATGGCCCATTGCCCAATGGCCTCGTCGTGACTATTATCCAGACCAACGCTCAAGCACCGAAGCAGAAATTGTCGGAGTCGGATACGACTTGGATAACGATTCCACTGTAACCGTTGTAGGAGACGAGGACAGTTGGATCATCGTCGATGACGAGGATAGCGACTCGAGTGCAACCGTTGTGGGAGACAAGACAAAGTGGAACATTATGGGAGTCGATGATGACAAGTGGAACGTTGCGGGAGTCGAGGATAGGTGGAAGATGCATAAAGCCCTGCTCAAGGTGTTCGCTGTTAACCGATTTAAAAACGTTAAGAATGATGGATGTAGCTAGTAGCTAGTATGATATGTCAATATCAGTATTCTATACTGCGCGCTGAATGAGGGTCGTTGCATCCGATAAAAACTGTAGCTCTTCGTTGCAGGCGCCCCAGGAAGAAAGTATCCCTTATGGTCTCCCAAGCGGTCTGTATAGCTACTTGGCTGCAGTATATAGTATATACGTTCCAAAGCAGCTCCATCCAACGATGAGATCATTCAAAAAAAGTTTAAAGATACATACTAGGTACTGAAAATGCTAGTGATACAATCTATGGCTACGGAATGCTGGCAATACAGAGCTAGCTATCGCTACAAACACGAGAATTGGTCCGATCTATGTATAGTAAAACTGGCAGACTCGACTCGCAAACAAAAAGTGAACTTGGATAAAACCTAAGACGAAAGCCATGCAGACTAGAAGTCAACCGCAACATCGGCTTGCCATGCATCCTCGAAGGGATTCCAGAGGGAAACCAAAATGAGCTTGTCAAAAGTGATCCCTCCATGACCGATGCGCCACTGTGGTGATTGAGGCCTTTCGAGTTGAGCTTTCTGAGTAGCACGAAGCAATAAAGATGAGTGAGTATCCACGGATACTCGACTATACTAGTACTTACCTCGAAAAATCTCCCAAAATTGAACGCGATGGCTTGTGCAAGAGCTGCACGAGAAATCGGGCCACGTGAAGTGACAACCTCGATTGAACGTGTCCATTCAGTGTGCTCATAGCCAGGCCACTACGAAGCCGCGTTTTAGTGTCTCATTACGGAAAATGCGATCGAAAAAAAAGGCTCACTCGGATATGAATAGTAATCTTCCGAAGATGTGAAGCATGAGCGAGTACAAGATCCTTAGCGTCCTGCATCATCTGCTCCAAAGCGTACTCTCCACGTACACACAACTCCTGCATGGGAAATCCTTGCTTGGAGTATCCCTTGTAGTCAAAGGAAATGGGGTTGTAGAGAGGTTGCATTCGACCCGATGCGCTTTGCCATTTCCCACTCGGAGCATAAGGTGATTGCGGGACGCGCTTTCGATTCGGGGCTGTGAACGTCGAAGGAGGATAGGATCCCTGGTTCGCCGACGAAAGGCTACTGTATGTCGAGGTGTTGCTTGGGCGAACACTGGGGTGAAGAGGGTTGACGTATTGAGACATTGGGAAAGAGGTGTCGGAGCGAGGAGTGTTTAGGGAAGTAAAGTGATGATGAAGTAGTTTAGCAAAACTCGTAGGAGACGATGAGAGTAGAGACATACTGCAACGAGAACCAGTTTTTATACGACTCTTTCCTTAGTTTCAATGGACCCGGACTATCAAAGCAAAAATCGTTGAATGAGAGCGGTTGTTAGCAAGAAGATGAAGGGAATGAAAGCGCACTGAGCCCTGAAGCCTTTGAAGGAGACATACACCTTGTAAGGGGAGACGCAAGAAAAAAGCCTAGCGCGGAGCTAAATCCTTTGAAAATCAAGTTTGAATGCGAAGGCGGGTGATAATAAAGAGGGTTCTCCCTTGATCTTCGTCACATTTGATGGGAAGCCGCCTCATTGCACGGCTTAATTGGGAAGTTGTGAAATGTGAAAGAACCGATCCTGACAACGAGGCGTAAATTGATACAAAGGAAGTAAGAAAATGATTGAGCAGAGCTCAACGCAATCACATAAAGCAACTGAGTGATGATTAGGATGCTCCCGAGTCCCTATGATTTCGAACAAAAAAGAGCGCTGCTTTTGGAGGAGATCGCGGACAGTCGCCATTGTTTTCTTTGTCGAACGCTCCGAATTTGGATTGATCCGATGGATGGTATATTCACTGTGAAGGTTGGTACCGAACTGTTCTTGGTGGATTTAGACTCCCAGAAACAAAAGTTCTGAATACATGGAATGGATTGAATCAAGGAGCCCGTTTAAGTTGTGTTAAGTTGTGGTTGAAGTAGTTCTTCACTCTTCTGGACAGAATCCTTGCCGTATATGCATTATGAAATTCTTGGTTCCTTCGTGTAGTAGAGCTTTTAGAGAAACACAGATACGAAGCCAGCGCTCTACGACGAGCGCATGAGCACGAGACGCTATTTAGTATTCAGGGTTGGTACGAAGAGAAATACCAATAAGCTGCGGTTCAACTTGATTCAAAATGAGCCTTGAGTATTCATAATCGCTTGTGACAGATCCTATCAGAGTTGAGACGTTCTCTGAAAACGCCGCCACGTGTAATCGGCTCCATTGGCGCTAAGCGAGCGCTTCACCCTGAGTCTCTCATACCGGCCTATCTGCCAGTTTTGAGAGGCTTCGAGGCGCGTTGAGCAAACACCAAACAACCTCTTCAAGGCTCAAAATTGACATGCAAGTTGACTTGCATCGTGGAAACCGCAGCGACAACCAAATTCGGAAAGCGATGCAGCTGTGTTCAATGTCGACACTGCTTCCTACCCTCTTTACCAAGCAACGCGACTGCGACCAATGGAAGTTCGCGTGGACTTTCGCGCTGCGCGCTGCCGTGTTCTCTATCAGCTCACCGGTTTTATGAAACACAGTGTCGGGATGCTTCTGAAGTCGCGCTGTGCCAATGCAATTCGAGTGCGGCAGGTAGATCTCAGAGCTCATACGAGGGCGTTGCTGGTGATATGCATTTCTTTTATTCGTTTCTCCGCAGTCTTGCTTTCACGTTTGAAAGATAAATCTTCTTGAAGTATAAGTACGATGCATTCCACCTTGTCGAATCAAATCATTACTTCTCCTTCGTCCTTTAATCTTCATTATTTGTTTCTCCAGTATGTTAGATACATACCTCACCTCTTTGACTTCCTTTGTTTCTCGGGACAGCACTACAACGCAAGCTCAACAAGTTCAACAGAGTCCATATGGATATACACCTACGTTCGCTGTCTGTATCCTGTTTCTGACTTTGTTTGGAGTATCTTCTTGTAAGAACTACCTTCTCCGTTTTCTTAATCACTAGCACCAACTGATCTACAACACTTTTCTCCAAACTAGTCGTCCACCTCTGTCAGGCAATCGCTTATCGGAAATGGTTTTTCTTATACACAGCCGTTTTCGCTGGTTTGATTGAACTAGCAGGATGGTCAGGACGTATATGGTCCAGCGAAAACGTTGACAATGGGAATGCTTTTCTCATCCAGTAAGTAAAAATCGTCTTTTCCTCCCTGTCATCTGACCATCTTCCTTAGGATCGTCTGTACTATTATTGCGCCGACTCCTCTGCTTGCAGCCAACTTTGTGATCTTGGCTAGGATCATCAGAAAGCTGGGTGATTCTTATAGTCGTCTTGGTCCTCGTCTCTGTATGTCCTTTCTTTAATGCGACTCATATAGATTACTGATGCTTGAGCAGATTCAAGAATCTTCCTTTCATGTGTAAGACATTAAATCCTATCAGCTTGAGTCTTGTGCTTACCTATCTAACTACTTAGGATCTCGTCGCTCTTGTGGTTCAAGGCGGCGGAGGCGGAATTGCTTCTGGAAATAACATTCCCCGAGCGCAACTCAACCTTCGTAAGACATTTATGCGCTATTGGGTCGATGTCTAATGGTATTGTAACAGGGCTCGCACATTATGTTAGCAGGAATTCGTATTCCAGCTGAGTAAGCTCTCCGTAATCTACATTCAAGTTCAAGCCACTGAAACTATCCTTTTAGTTGTGATGATTTGTTATATGACTCTTGCAACAGAGTATTTCTGGCGATTCTCACGTCAGCGCCCTGTCCGTCGCGCAACCGAAATAGAAATGAGGAAGCCTGCTGTTATCAATGACCGCCTCCAGCTGCTTATTTACGCCCTGATGTTCAACACAGGCTGTCTATTCATCCGGTAAGATATGTCCCATTGAATCGTCTTTTTTCATCCTTACTGACAATTTGCAGGGCTATTTACCGAACTATAGAACTAGCCGATGGATTCGACGGAAAAGTCATTCAAACACAGTGGCTCTTTAGTACGTTGTTTTTTCGATCGGTGTATGGCTCATTGACCTGTTGATTCACTTTACAGATTTTTTCGACGCTACAATGGTCGTTTTCGCCATGTACACGTTCAATCTTGCCCACCCTGGAAGATTGCTTGACGAAGACGACAATAGTTCGTTCGCTGAGATGGAGAGTTCGTCCACCGAGTTGAACATCTCGTACCCGATAGATTCGTACTCAAATACCAAAGTCTAAACGTCCATGTACACAATTTGCTTCACCGGTGGCTCTGGTTTGGATATCCTCAGTTCAGCTTGTTATGCCACCTCATTTTACTTCTTGTGGTAATCGCTTATTATAATTTCGGACTTTTATTTATCATCCAACTTGTTTGTCGGTCCCTTACGAAGTACATACTTGCTATTTAATGCATTCGAGATCATGCACAAGTTTCCTTTGGCAAGTTCCTCCCGCTCGGAGATCTGCTCCTTTGCTCGAATTCAGTGTGAGCAGACAGCAGAGCAGGTGTTCAGTGAAACTCCCGGATAAGGGAACGCGAAGAAATGACTCTCAGCCTTATACGTTGTATAACTAACCGAATATACTATAATGTAATGGTGAGAAGGAATAGCGATGTTGAATCGAAGTGCAAATGAGAGCAACGACGAAGGAAATCTTGTACAGTATTGGTACACTATGAGGAAGAACGAACAGATGATTCAGTAATGTAATGGGCCATGATGATGATTTGATGAAGAAAGGGATCAACCTGGACAAAAAAGTGGAAGAACGATACATGCATATGCTAAGGATTCCGATACAGTTATTGCAAAGGAGGAGTGTGGAAAAAACGAAAAGAAAATCGAACTGAGCGATACCGGCGACAACGTCAGAGGTAAGATCGCCATAGACCGATAGCTCTTATCCGAGGTCGATCCCATGGAACAGAACCTGGATATGGCAAGGCTCATACTATAGCTTCTGACGTAGTAGGCCTCCTGCTCAGATTTCGACCCAGAATGCATAGTCGAATGGATAGCGGAAACATACAGCTGGTCTGTCTCTGAATCGAATATCTAGCGGATTTCGTGTATGGTCAGTACGAATATACAGGACGCAGCGGCGGCGACTACTTACCTCAACTCTGGCAGTCCGGACGCGCCCTTCGATGAATACTGAGGTGGATAGGACATGAAGCTTTGTTCCCCTGTGAGGAAAGAGAAATGGAAAGGAGAGGGTTAGATTCGGGAGGGCATGAAAGTCGAGTAGGCTTCACGTACATCTTCGCCGGCTTGTGCCATATGAGATTCATACTCTGTGAGACACCAGTGGCATCTATGCCTAACGCAGCGCCAAGAACGACGATGGCTGACATTGAACATCTGTGAGCGAACAAAAGGTGTGAGCATAAGGTTTGATATGAACAGTTAAAGATGAGCCGGCGGGGAATGAAAACCCCAGATCTCTTCCAATCTCGTCAGAAGATTCCTACGAATCTTGGTTATGACAGAAGATGATAGAGAGGAGTTGGGCCTTAATCGATGGAAGAGGGAAGGAAACACGAGGCGAACAATAATAAACCGCGTCGCGAGAGAGAATGACGGAAATGAAAAAATAGCGAAGTAGCATGAGGACTTACGGGTCTACGATATAGCAGGCGCAGGCGCCATGCAACGTTCCCATGGGATTGCACATATCTGATATGACAGAATAAGTAACGAAACCGGAAGGAAATGTTTTGTACCAGCTTACCTGCTGTAACTGTGATGTCGAAGACAGTCTGAGCCTCTACGCGTCGTCTTGTAGTCGTATTGGATGACCAAACATTCATACTTTGCATTTTCAGCCTCCTCCCGACCTCGACACCAAAAGACTCTTCTTTTGCGCCAATATAGTATGCGAAAATATCCATAACGAATCGTTTCGACGCATCAGAAACATTTCCACGGATTTCTGAGACGTTGGTTGTAGATATCGATGAAGGCGAAATTTGGCTGGTTGTTGTATCGGGAGGTATGATAGGGAAAGCAGACGCGTCTGAAGGCCATTGTTCGTGCTGCTGAGAATCCTGAGAGCGGTTATTGGATGCCATTGTGTTAAGGAGTGAAGGTCGACGTCGTGGTAATAGAAAAAAGAAAGAAAGTGGAGTACTTATAAGTATCCCAGATTGAGTAGATCAAAAACGAGATAGATCTACAGTTCTGTCAATTTACCAAGTCCAGGGTTCGCCTTCTTCTGTGCCAATCAACCCACGAGATTTTTCCTCAGATATAAGTATTTTAGCATCCTAACGCCGCCCTCGGCGTTCTCTGTCTTAACCAATGACGCGTCCCGTAGATTTAGCGTATAGAAAGCTTATCGATCAGTATTCATTCAAGTCTCGAGTGTTTATGTTCAATGTTTGAATACTTGTATTGAAATCATTCTACGGAGGATCCTCGAGCCTAACTCTCATAGACTGGAGCCTTGTACAACTGAGCTGCCTCGGGCTCAGAGCTTGGACATTGACAGCGCCGATCGTAGTTGAAAGAGGTATTTGACTTTGAGCGTGAGGTGAGCTGAATCTGACTGACTCAGCCAGTGAGAAAATGTCACTATGCACACGAGAAAATGAGAGAAAAACAAGGCTCGTAACCGAATCCAATAGCCTATCCCAAAGAAGCTGATGCAAAGAAGGACAGGAGGGATGACATGTCTACTGCGCTTACTCGGTGCAACGACAACGATGCGTCGCACTGTGTAAAATCATCGAGCGTAGTATCGACAGAATCAATGGTGTTCACTTACTATCAGCACGTCGCAATATCCTGTCACCCTACCGCCGGCGTTTGTCCTGTCGTCCTTAGACCCATCCGAGGAACTAGAACGTGCAGAATAACATACAGGAACGGACCGAGACTGTCAGATTCGTAATTCGTAGACTTGAGTCCAATCTGTTCTTTAATAGGAGGACAATCATGACCGTTGGCATTATCATGATACAGATACGGCCCACGGGTGCATGTCTCATGGGTGCGCAACGGGCCAGGTGGAGGATTACCACTATCCATCTTGAACTTCGAAGAGATGGGTAAGATCTCGGATGTTTTTCATTTGGATGTTTTCATTTCTGAGATGGAATTCCATTCGGAAAGCAACCTTGTGCCCGAATTTTGACCCTGCTGACAGTGACAATGCTGAGGAAAGATTCGATTCGTGGGGAGAGAGGATGAGGATCTAGTAAAAATAAGAGTGGTATGCGGCCGTATGTTTTTGTTTTTGGTTGAAACTCCGCGTCCTGGAACGAAAGGAAGATTGATTTGCGTTCCCGTCCAGATTTCCAAGATCCAAGTGACTTGAACAAATCTAGAGTCGGTGAATGCCTAGTCGGAGTGTGATTGCGGGGAAACGAGGCTCTATGGTACCGCATGTAGGAGAAACGGCAGGCTTCATAGCATGAGACAGAGCATAAACGTCGTCGTTGCTATGAAAGGTGATGCAATTGAAGGCGCCATAACCGCCGTCTGGCATGACAGTCAAGAGGAAAGAAACGAAGCACGAATGAAGCGAACAAAAAAAACTCGGGCATCGGTAATTTGATCCGGACGGGCCGACCTTTGCCTTTTATTGAGGCGTGCTGTCAGACATCGTACGCAGTTCAAGTGTAATTTGCACCACCTCGCATCTGTCAGCTTGCAAATGAGATCCACAACGAGACCTATAAATCTCAACTATATCGGATCTGAATATTCAGAACTGTCATCAATGGAGCCGCTTTTAGCTCTTGAATACATACCTCGAGCAAGTGCAAGAGCCGCAGTATCAGCTAAAGCATCACTATACAGAAAATTTAGAATAGCTCGGTGAGAATCAGATTGCCGCCTTGACCTCGTCAATCGAGGATCTTGACGCGTCTTACACTTGACCTGGAGAGTGTGGGGAGAGAGAGAGAGAAAACGCGAATAATGCGATGCATTTATATACGTATTGATCCTCGGCAGAGCGCTAGGTCCACGCGAAAGCACTGGGAAGGGAAGAAGTAAAGGAAGAAGTAAAGGAAGGAAGGAGAGGAAGGTTCTTAACCTATTGTAGTAGGAAACATACACGGACCTTTTGTACGAGTACTTCGAAAATTCAGCACGCCTTGGGGTCGACACGTTCTGTACTAGATAGGCATAGGAAAGATTCGTTCAGATACAGCATATGGATTAAGTACGCTAGGTTTCCGACGTTCATAAATCATATCGCAAGGCCTAGGCCGACGTTCTCCGTTGTGTTCTGGAGATGGAGAACGCCGCGAAGAGATTGGGGGAGCGATATCAGAGTCACTCGAATGCCTGCGAGTCCGTATGACTGTCGCTTGATCAGCAAATCGAAGATAGAGAGGAAGAAGTTAGAAAGGCAAAGGGGAATTAGGGAAGGAAGGAGTCAAAACCAGAAGGTAAACATAAACGAGGAATGAATGAAAGTAACCCATCTTGGAAGAAAGCAAGAAAGAGATGACGCAAAACTCACGCACGCAAAGCATCCCGGAAACCCAATGGATATTTTAACATTCGCTAGCCCATTACTTTGGGAGATGGGGCAGGGAATACGTACACGGCAAGATTTAGCTGGCTTGTTCACTATATGCGGGTAGGAATGAGCATAATGATTCATAATAGACGGCAAATACTTGAAGGATTCTAGCTTCAACGTCACAGCAAAGTTCGGACCCGCAGGAAAAGGTATGCAGCTCTGCATTCAAATACGACTTGAAGAACGTCGTCCACATACCTACAACAAAAGAAATCATCGTAACCGTCGCCGCACCCAGATATTTACGTTAGAGTCTGCCCAGCTACCTGATCCTCCAACCACTTCCATAACTCATTCGCCATTGCAGGGGTAACATGTTTGCTCGCTTTGCCCATGCGCGCCCAAGGGATGAGATACTGTGAGATGTGTGAGCGAAAACAAATGCGGACGATGATAACGACGGACAAACCTTTCCATTAAACTCTGCACCTTCAGGAGAAGTACCGGCCCACAACTGGGTAAGCGCGCCGAGCGGCGTAGGGTGTAATATGAGTGGCTGCAAAAAGGTTATTCAGAGCTAGCAATGGAAATTGTTAGACGGACTCACGCCAACAATAGCCATTGCCACCTTTGGCATATGTCTCTGCAAATCCGACTTCAAATGCCCGGGGTTTAATGACGTTGTAATAATTCCTTCTTCTCCGTAACGAGAGGCTAGTTCGATTGCAAGAAGAACGTTCCCCTATGGAAGTTAAGAATGAGCTGTTGGCAAATCGTAGAATAAATTTGAGCATACGAGTTTACTCTGCTCATACAACGCCAGGCTTCCCATACTCTTCCTCTCTTTGCCCTCTCGTAACGACTTGTAATCAACGCCTTTGGCGGATAGATGAGCGTCCGAGCTTGTATTTACGATCCTAACGGTGCCTTTGGGCAATCCAGCAGCGAGAGAAGAGCGAGCGGTACTGAGGAGGAGCGGTAGAAGAAGTTGTGTGAAATAAAAATGTCCTGGCATGGTAGTTTCAGTACACATGAATGAACGACGTTGAAAAAGATATACTCACCGAGAACGTGTGTACCAAATTGTAGATCATACCCTTGCAGGGTAAGCTCACCTATGGGCGGAACCATTACGCCAGCGTTGTTGAATAGAATATGAAGTTCTGATTCAAGACTAGAGTCTAGAATGAGAGGACCATATTAGAAGGGAAATTTCGAAAGTACCTCGTAAACTCCTCCGCAGCAGCCTTGACTGAAGTCAAGTCGGCTAGGTCTAATTTCAGAAACAATGCTTCTTTTCCAGTTGAAGCAGAAAGCTCCTGGATAGCTTGTTCCGCCTTTTCCTTGGAACGTGCTGCAATATAGACACGGGCATTGTGTGTGAGCAGAGCTTTAACTGTCTCTTTTCCAATTCCTAGATAAAAGAGAGATCAGCTCGAGAAAAATAGTACAACGAGGAGCATCTCACCTGAATTTCCGCCAGTAACGATTACGACTCTGCCAGTAAGATCAGGAATGTCTTCGACCGAGTAAGAAGGTTTTGGCGGCCAGCTTTGGTCAATAAAGTTGTGCAAAAGAGAATCTTCGCATTTCTGAGCTCGGACCATAATGATTATGGACCAAGTGGTCGAATGTCAGCCATTTAATACAAAAAGGTTGCCGCACGACGCGTACCCCGGCGTTGCGATTAAAAGCATAGACATTTGAGCTGACGAGGTTGAGGGACCGGAGCGAGATCGGAAGATCGGAGAAATAACTGGAGAAACAATTTTGGGCGGCTATCCGTGCTTTTGAATTCACTTGTTGGGCGTCTCTAATGTTGATGAATACTTGATAGGAATATCGACCCTATCTGTACGTGTAGGATTGTAAAACTGTCTTGCGTAAAGGATTACGCATGCATCAAGTCCATAAACACCGGCAGCTTGCGCCATTTACGATCCAGCACTGAGAATCGCAGTTTCGGACAAGGAATTCTGCTAGTGGAGGAAACTACTTGGTAAACAACAGAGCGCAAGATGAAGAAAGCTCTGACACGTACAGGATTTTTTGTGAGGAAGGAAGGAATAACCATCTGGCAACCTAGACGGCTTGTTCATATAAGGCTTAATGCGAGCTCGTTGCATTAACATCTTGTGTAGAGACGCTATGAAATGAAACAAGATAAAAATTACAGAAGGCATGACACTCACAGGTCAACATCGAAACTCAATATGCCCAGCAAGGCTCGGAGTGCATCGTAACACACTTTGTGCATCAACCTCGGTGAAAAAAATCCATCGAGAATGAGGCTGGTCAAAGCACATCCCGATCGTTCTAAAAACAAATGAATTTGTGTTGCTGGACTGTCCAGTCCCCAGACATCGTGCTGGCAATCGTTGATATTGGTGTGTTCTATATGAAGCGATTGCAGATGAGGGATAGCTAATGAACACAGGATGATGCCGAGGATGTCTGCATCAATAATGCGAGGTCCGTCAATTGTCAACCGCAGGTCTAGGACGGAGGGGAGCAGCAATGGGCTGTGGCGCTTCTCTAGCCTCTCCTTGCATGAGAAATGAGGATCCCACCATTCGAGCCTAGGATGACAAGATTTCGGACATTGGCAAACACTTCCAAAACGTCGAAAAGATTTCCACCAAAACTGGCATGGTATCTCAATTTCATCACATCCCTCCACTGAATGTTAGTTCGTGCGCGGCAAGGAATTTCGTCGACGTCGTTTCAAGAGTGTGAATTTTCGTGTGTTCCAGAAGTCCATGTTTATCCCGATGACAGGGTTAAAAGAACGCCTCTCCACAGATATTTTTTCAACACTGGAAATGTGGTTCTGAAAGAGGAAACCTAGGTGGTTTCCGGATGATGTGCAATCGAGAAAGTACAAGCTCCTCCAACGATCGGAATCCTGAAGTAGCCTTTCGATTACTGGGATTTTTTCAGTCCAATAGTGTACATTGATTCTCAAGTCAAGACGTTCTTTCCTTGAGCGGGTGCAGTAAAGGTCCACTACAGTGAGCAAAGAAAAGGCGTCGTCGACCCTGTCGAGAAGGGAGATCTGCATATTAGACCATAAACGGGCGCAGCCTGGGGAAAGGACTATGCTGCGCATTGCATACAGCACTAAGTCAAGTCTCGGGAGAAGGTGCCTGAAATGGCGGATTATGATGTTGTTATTCCCGCAGAACGAGGAGAAGATTTCCAGGAGGAGTTCGTTGGGAAGTTTGAGGAGAAGTGCGCGTAATGCCAGGGTGAGTATCCTCGGATGAACGTCCTGAGTAATCGTACGGATTTACGCTGTGATGCGCTTTTGGAGAAGACTTGAGTACGATGATTTCAGAGGCTTAAAAGTATAGAACAGGCACCTGAGGGAACGGAAATCGAGAGAGATGGCGGCAAGATGGTAGTGGTCGGATGCATAGGAACGACTCTACACAACAACAGTGTGACAATTCGCGTGATTGTTTGATTCTGAATACTGAATAGGCTATATACATCATTGTTCCATTAATATATGAAGGCGAGGAGAACCATCCATACTTTGCTGGCTCAGAGCTTAGTAGTTATCAGCCCGACGAGTCTAGTCCTACTGCCAGTTCCACACATTGCCAGACCTTCTTGATTATCCTAGCATGTGATAAATCTGAATCATCGTTCAGCGCAATGTATAGAGATCGATAAAATCGAACGACATTGCAGCTGGCATGGTACGCATCGCGACAATTCAAACAGTCTTTATCACATGTGTAAGAACTCGCAAGACATGAAGCTCAAAGAAGACGATTACACTTACAAGATGCTACTGTGACAATTATTCAAGATGGACTCTGTGACAAGCTTAGAGTTCATTCCTCGAAAGAGATTCCATTCAGCATGAGGTTCGTCACTGCAGCACACCGCGATCGTTCTGGGATTGCTGCATTTATGGGATATAGAGAATAAGTTTGAATGGAAGCAATACCTCTGAGATAGACGTACATGTTTCAAGTTTCGTGACTCCTAAGGCCAAAAGCATGAAGAGCAGAATAGGACGAGCCGAGAAACGAAGCGAAAAACGCCACCACGTGATCTCGGTCTGTCATTTATTACGTCGCGCAATTGTCTCCGGTTTCGTTTCTTCTTCTAACCACCAACACTATCGCAAATTGTAACGACCGCAATTCCTAAAGCACATCTCACCTTCTATTCTTCTACTCTTCATTCTATCTTCATTTTCTACTTGTTTTTTCAACATGAACCTCCTATCCATTCCGAGCAATCTCGACAAGCTGGCCTTGTCCAATTCTTCTTCATCCATCTCTTCTTCCGCATCCTCGCTCTTTGATAACGATTTTTGTATTTCGAATTCAGGCTCTTCGCAGACTGATAATTCTCCTCCCGTGTCGCCTTTGAAAGAAGATGAAAACGATAGGTTTTGCCGAGTGAAGAATTGGGGTCAGTCGCGGAACAAAATACTGGAGACACCAAAACCAAGGGCATCATCAGCTTTGTGTCATTATCCAGTGCTTTTCGCTACTGCCGATGAAGCTGGGTACGATGCTGAAGCTTCCGACGGCGAGAATTGTCTAGCGCCGTCCAAACACCGGAGGAAGAAGCTCACGAAGAGAGTTTCATCACTGAATAATCATCTTTCGGAGGTACGAGTGTTGTGCATCTCCGTCTTTACACGCGTATTGAGCATATGCTGCAGACAGAAGATGGTTTCTCGCCTGAGACGCTAGACGAGGTCTTCATCGAATCCCAACCCGTGAAACCAGTTCTCTACGCTCGTACTTTTGATCTGAACTCTCCGTCTCCTATTGTCTCTCTTCCCTCTCCGCACATGAAAGCCTATAGCTTCCAATCAATTCACTCGCTTTCGTTCTCGGTTTGGAACTCGCCAGGTTCACCCTCGCCGGTGCTTCCTTCTTCTAAGCTCAGCGAACCATTCCGTGATGGAGAAACCACCTGTCGCTCACACAATCCGCTAGGATTTAGGTTTCGATCTTTCCGTCTCCAGCATCTTCTCTGTCGCCAGAGCATGGAAACGGCTACCAACCGCTCCGTGCGTTGGGTATCGAACTACCTATGGCTTCAGCTTCCTCTGCCCATGATCCTATATCATCTGAACCCGTTACCGCCGCCAAAGCAAAGGACCACCAACAGCTCGGTGGACTAGCTATTGAGCTGCCATTGGGTTCAGCTCTCTCTGCTGGTCCGCTAGCCTCTGAAAGCCACCAACGCTAAACGTCGTTCTCTCTCTGGACTCGGTCACGGGCTTCCCTCCACACGTCCGGCCTTCACTCGGAACCGTTCCACCCTCCGAAGCAACGGTTAGGCTGGTAACTCCGAGCAAGCCAGACGACATCGGAGACGTTTCGGCACAGGTATCGCTAGCCACTATCGCACCGCCAGATGTGGATGTTACTCGTCAACGACGAGCCTCCGTCTCTTTCAATCTATCGAATCACTCCCAGACGTCCGCTTCACCAACAAACGGGATTTGTATACTATTCCTGAACAACCGACTACATCCTACACGAGCTCTTAGCGACGCTGACGCCCTAGCATCTCCCCGGCCAAGACACCACTACTCTTTACGATCAGAGAATAAGGGTGTTCCGAATCCTGGTAGGAGGGTTTCTAAGGTACCTCCTTCGTCTCCCTCACCATCGTGGTCCCATTGCGGCCAACTCTCATCTCCATTTTCCCGTCCGCGTTCGCTGTCGCCTTCTGCCCTGCTCCTGCGTTCCCCATTTCAGGAAAAGCAGAAGAAACAGACTCGAATCTATGAGTCGCCCGTTTTGATTGATCATGGACCCGAGACGAATACGGATATAGATTTAGATTGGATGGCGATTTCGAGTTGGACGGAAGGACGGCCTGGCGCGATGTCGGCAAGGACGAGCATCACCAGGTACTTCCTTTGCCCATGTCCACTACGCTGGCGGCAAAGACGAAGACGCTGTTCTAGTGGATGGGTATCGATAAATTACCCTGTAGCTTTATGGCCTGAAGGACTTTTTGGGGAGTTTTTCTTGTAACGAAAATTTTCATACCTAGTCTATATTGTTGTGACTCACGAGTTTGTTACGAATTCGAACGACGGACAAAAGATGTACATAAGTAAGTAACGTAGTGTACATAGAAGTAGTATTTTGTAGCAAATTTTTCTTGTAAAGCTCGCGTAGCGGTCAAGTTCGAGCTAATCTTGATCTTGTTCGACTATTATAGCACGCAAAAAGATGCAAGAACGCATGTTCCACATAATAAACAATTCGTTGCATCTCAGTACGTGGAAAAATGGGGCTCAGCCAAGGCTTAATACAGAATAAACTATCTCGAGGAGGCCAATCGTCGGCCTGTGGTTGTCCGGCCGCTCCAGGCGCTACATACCATTTCCTTATTTAGTATTAATTAAACCCCTAAGAGCATATATCACCACACTAAATCACCATCATGAACACGCCGAGCACATATACCGTGTCCACCCAGGCCACTCAGCCCACATAAATGGTGCAATGAGTATGTCCATGGATTCGGAACACCACGAAATGTGATTCTCGAGTCGTATATATGACTTAGGTCGTTGTCGTCGTCGTTACCCCTATTTAGCAACATCGTAGACACGCTGAGTGCATATACCATGTCTGCGCTGGCAACCCTACCCACTGAGAGGGAGCTATGGGTTGGGCCATGTGGCGACGACGGTGTAAATGTACTTCAAAACATATATATATATATGATTCGGACGTTGGCGACAATTCTGCCCCCCTTTTGTGTTTCCTCTCACTGTGTCGACCAAGATCACTGAAGGCTTGACGCTAAAAGATGTACTACAAGGCACGAGCACTTACATCCCGTGGACGCTGTAGATTTCCAGGCGTATACACTATACCGTGGCTGGTGACCCCTCTCTAATTCCACTTTCTATGCACTAACTTCTGAACCCAAACTCTACAGAAAGTCTACTAGTACTATTGCAATAGTCTTGTTGCACTATACGAACACATTACACTAAGTCTAAATATTGATCTATATAAATTGGGCAGAAAGCCATTAATGCATAGCGCTGCTGGTTCTCTTCTTACCATCATCATCGGAGCCTCATCCCTCAGCTCTAAGCCCGTGTCAAATGGCTATCAATTCAGATAAACGCTTGGAAGAACTAAAGCAAAAGCCCGCAATAGGCTTCATGTACGTTTTATCCTTTTTGGACCCCATAGCCATTGTTCACAATTTACATAGTGACAATTCCATTACTTCGGAATTGCCCACTTTGCCTCTCTCCTTCCCATCAGTTCTTACAGGCCCGCTTAAACCTGCACGCATCCTTGCTGCCCTCTGCAAAGTGACCTCATCCCCGAAGGAGAGACACGATGCTCTTGCTCTTGCTATCAACATAGGAAACACGGATTTTGCGTTCAATGACAACCAGCTCGCCTTCATCTTTACCTTTTACCTCCACGTCCTGCAGTCTAAAACAGAAACTACATCCCAACCGATACTGGCAGTCATTACAGGGCCTTTGTTCAGCAGGAAAACTCGCCTTATTCAAGTTCTAGCTTCCATTGTCGGTGAGCTCGGGGCAAACAAGCTCTTCTTTGGGTCCAATAGCACTGCAGCAGCAATAGCCATTGGAGGTACGCATACGGTGGATGGCAACATCTCCTCACCAGACTTCTCTTTTTCTCCGTTGACTTCTTAACCTGCACCAGGAGATCCATCTTAGTCATTCTTTTCTCCGAGACCGGTTTATTACCCATTGGCAGGTACCGCAGGATTGGACCCGCTCTGGGATTCCTGACATATCTGCTTGATCTCCCACCAACCCATTTTGCAAAAGCTGCACTGGAGAATATGTTCTCAGTTCTTATCGCGGACAGCCGAAGTGGATTGATGCAAAGTGGGATGGAAATGAAAACAAAACCAACCCAAAACACAAAGTTCGGGGGCTGTTTAGACAGTGGAATGTATGGGTAGGTAGAGTAAGTAGTAAAACAGTATAAAACTGTTATGAGACAAGTCAAAACATACAACTATTGCTAACATGCAATAGTACAAGTAACAAATTGCTAACACTTGATACAATAAGGCCAAAAGCTTACAAACTGATGCCAAAACACAAGAAGGCCAATTGCTTGCACACAATTGCCTGAACACAATAAAAGGCCAGTTGCTTGCACACAACTGCCACAAAAGCCAAATAAATTGCTAACACGCGATGTACAATACAACAATGAACACACAAACAATAAGTACGAATCACAACAAGGCTTGTAGCGATGGGGGTGCCGCAACCTGCTCCATTTCGACGTTTTCTTATACCAAAAACTCCGTCCTTGTCCTGCCATCCTTCCTAGCCTTCCTGCCTATCCGCAGTCATCCCTGTTTCATCCCTCGGGTCCCTTTCGCTCCATTTTCGATGCCCTGAAGGCTGTAAAAAGGTTCTGTTTATCCTATCTTTCCTATTTTGGCCTAAAGTCTTTCCCTGCCTCGGATCTACTTGTTCCTCCATTTTCTGGCTAAACTAATGTCCACCCTGCCTTCCTAATGTTCCGTCTGACTCGTCTGCACTTCCGTCGGATCTCCATGGCTTGAAACAACTCTAGGACACCCCGTTTTGACTCCCTAAGTCTCGTTTTGATCCCATCAATAAGTTACGCTTTGACTGCCATGAAGGGATCTTAGGCTCTCTAAGCCGAATCTCGAGGCCTGTTTATACCCCCGTTTCGATGCAAAGCACTTGGATAATATATATGTTATAGACATTGCTTGTCTCTTGCTGTGAAGCACCTTTTTAGCGGTACCCGAGACAATATCGATGCATATATTGACACATATATGCACTATATGCATTTTATATGCACTGCAGTCGCATCAGAATCAACAATCTTATCACTGTACTCGCTTGCCTACCGGTCCCTGTGGTGTACCCTGAATGACTTACGTGATCCTAAACGAATTTTAGCAGCTCACAGACAGCATTGTATGGTCCTGTGAAACTTCCATTCAAGCATCACTTCCTACTCATGTATGCACCCACTTCCTCCAAAACTGTGTCAAATACAATGATAAAGACTGTCAGCAACTGAACGTGCCCATAATGACCTTGAGGCCCTATCTATCTGTTATCTCTGTGCCCAAGTCATGCTTTCTGATGTTTCATTGCTTCATGCCATGCACTGTCCGTTGAACACCTTTGCTATGCAGAAAGGTAACACCCTCCTATTCCCTGTGAATGGAGACTATGTTGGTTGTGTCAAATGGGATTTGAAGACAAACACCATGCTCTGCTTACATGCAGGGGAGCAGCACTCTGTCTTACCTTCGCCAGCGCTTCCTAGAGGATGTTTTTGCCAAAGTACCTTCATTAAGGGCTGACCACTTGCATTTATCCTCTCCGAACTTCCTGTAACACATATTATTCAGACATTGGAGTCTACCTATATTGGCTAAATTTATCTACAATGTACTGTGTATCTTTGCAGGCAAAGAAGCCTGGATCCTGTCTCTAGAACTGTACCAGCCTTTAAATAATGGGAATTAATCAATATGGGTTATAGTCTATTCTCTCTTGGGTATTCGCTGTAAATGCTCTATAAAGCACCAACTCCTCTGGTTTCCTTTGTACCTAGTGCAAGCGTTGCATGCCAGGTATTCTTAATTGACTACCACGAGAATGTGATCACTAGGTACCTTGGTCTCCTTCGTGTCTAGTGCAAGCATTGCGAGCTGGGTGGTCTTGGCTGCCTCCCACAACAACGTGAACACTAGATGCCCACGGCACACATGTAGGCGCAATGTGTGTTGCGCGGAACCCGGCTGTTTCTCAATGGGACCACGCCGGTTTACCTACCTACCTACCTATCAATACCGGTGCATATACAGATGGTTAGACTTTTGACAATTGATCTTTCTTGCCTCCACTCACTGAGCCCACCAGTTCAGGTGTCTATCAGGACATATTGTCTAACAAGTATGTATATTCCTTGTTAACTGCGAACTGAAGCAAACAACCAAGCTCAAGACAAACAGATCCTACCTCCCCAACATCATGATGATACCCTCATTTGTCGGAGTGTGAGCAAAGTAACTTGTCAGGCTAACTTGTCCCACATTCAATCAAGTTAACTTGTTTTTTCCCGTGCTTGCAAGATTAACTTGCCGAGACTCGGCAAAATGTAACTAACTTGTGTTTTACTAGCAACTTAAATTAACATATGATTTAGACATTATGAGTGTAATCTCGCTACTATATGACATCTTATTGTATATCCTATACCCTAACAGCCATATAAGGTCTATACCAATGGCTGAACAGTACAGTTACATGTAAGACTATACTATATACTATGCTGTAAATCAATGTCCTGAGTGCACGACATCTGAATCTATTGAGTCGGAGTTACCTAAGTACACTAGTAGAAACTAACACTGAATTACCAAAAGTCTCAATGAATGTAGCAAGTACAGTATCTAACAGGTGTTTGTAGGGCCTTGATAATACGGTATACAGTAAGTACTCCCTGCCTATAACACTGGGGCTTTATACATGATGCTGATAATGTATAAAGTTACTATGAACATAGTTTAAGTATCCCCCTTTGCATGTAAGTAATACTGTGATAGATATAACCTACTTTGGCTACCAATGTTGAACTTCTTGACCTAACACGTAAGTGAACAAGAACTCAACTTGGAATTCAGTATCACTAAAATTCAACTCTTAAGTGATGTATTGTGACTATACCTACAAATCAGCTACAAAAGACAGATCATTTCAGTAGAATATGTATGTATGCTATTCAATATCTACCTGATACTTATGTAAAGTATGATGGGACTAATCTCAGATATCTGCCGCAGGTTCAATGGAAGTTATATCATCATCTCTGTGCTTTGCGGTTACCTCTGAGTGTGAGCAAAGTAACTTGTCAGGCTAACTTTTCTCGTGCTTGCAAAATTGAATTGCCGTGACTCAGTAAAATGTAATTAACTTTCACTTTACATCAGCAAAACCTGTATTTTCGCTGGAGGTCTCCAGAGATCTCCAGAGGTGTCTGGAATAGGGTACTTTGCTCCAGCAAAAATACAGGTTTTGCTGATGTAATAGCAACTTAAATCAACTTATTTTTAAAGATTATTTGAGCATTTCACTCACTGTCAGTGATACTATCAGTGAATACCTATACTTACTGTGTGCTATACACTGTTGCACAGATCAATCCCACTGTATCATTGACTCTGCATTGAGTTTTTGGTGTTGGTTTGCATAAGAATAAATGCTACTGATACAAGATCCAGTTACGCTCAGCTTGTATCTAGGCTCCGAACCATCTCTGTATGCATGTAAATATGACTGTCAATGCAGGACTGCTGCCGTAACATGGAGAAAATTTTCTCCCTCAGTACGGTACAGGTACACAACAGTGATGCATATGTTGTCATTATTGTCCCATACATGATCATATCAATGACTGTCATTATGTGGGTGGAAATAATGTTGAATTTCAATCACAATATGGATGGTATACAACCCATTGTCCAACCATTGCCATACTGTCTCGGTCTTTGGATTCAACAGCACACATTATTTGCATCAAATTTCCGCACCCATACATGGTAATGCTTAAAATAAATGTAGCGATTTCACCCTTACCCTCAGCTCCACCAACTTCCTGCTCACTCCCATGCGCATAGATGTATTGTGTTGCTCCGTATTTAACCCCCCTGGACCTCAAAAGATCAACCTTTACACGCATACATAGAGGTTCGAGTCTTATTTCTGATTATATACCAGAAATTCTCCTTTATTAGCTCCTTAATTATGTACTTATAAGCATGTACATCTTGTACTATAAGCCCATTGAATAAACGCCGTTTGTGATCCTTAAACCTGGTTCCTAATGAGAAATCCCTCCCAAGATACTTATATATATGGGTGCCAGCCAATGCTGCACAGTTCAATGCAAAAAAGCCGCAAAATACATACATATGCATTAACAGGCTACCTGGACTGTATACCTGCAGAATTGTAACTTAATACAGGTTGCTCCAGACTCATCGCTCATCACCCTGCATGAAGTTGTTAAATTCACATTGAATTTCTTGTGCTTAGACTATGTAAGGATCTGGAATGAACAGAACATGTCATGCACTACATTAGATGTGTTATATCGGTTCAAACTTGCAAGATATACACAAACTTGTCATTAACTTGGGCCATCAAAAATTTCAAACTCCACTAACTTGCGCTAACTTGGCCAAAGTTTGCCATTATAAATACATTTCAAACAACAATAAATTATCATTTTCGCTGCATATATGCAGCCTATCACCCCAGAAGTACTTTATAAAGTCCTCCATAAATGTTTTACACTATTTCCATGAGCAGTACATAGGTGTATTGACAGTATTGCCGTGCAATATTTCTGAGTATTAGGGATGTTTCGGGCCGGCAAATTTTGCCGCTTGCACAGGCGAAATTTGAGATTTTCTATGGCTTATTTTGTTTTCGCACAACTACCATGTACTCTACTCCATAATCATGTTTCTATTTTCATTTCTGGCTCTAATAACTGTCATTTGAGTCAAGAAACCACCTCAGAATATGCACATTTGATCTCTCCACATGGTGGACACTTCTAGAGCAAATTTTGTTGCTTTCACTATTTCAGCAGTACCATTGGAATTTGCTCATTCTTTCTGCTTGGTATGGATGCTATACTAATCTCAATGGATATTTTCATGGTTTCTGGTGACTCTCCACCCTTTGAGGTTGCTTCATACCACAGCAACAGCACAACAGCTAGTGAAGCTCAGCACACTTTTTTTCAAAGAAATGATGGCTTTGATGTGCCGGAAAGGAGTCAGCTAGCTTGATACAGATGTTCTTGGTTGTTCATAGTAGCCTGGGACTTCGAGAGGCATGAATATTGCAGCTGCAACGAGCGACAAGCAAAATTTGTTATGAGTTACGGCAAATTTTGGACCGGCCTGAAATATCTCTATTGAAGTACAGTGAGCATGATCACTTCCTCAGCAGAGCTTCCTGATCCCTACGGGATGCTTAGGCGGTCATTCAGAGCTAGAAAGGACATATAGATACCTCTGTATGCACTGATTACATGGATATTTTCAATGAATACAGTGACAACAGTGGTGATCAACCTTGTAACACAATTATCATGCTTGCGGAGCAATGCCAGTGAGACTTAGACCCTTAACTTAGTGATAGACAGCCTTAGAATGATTTTACAATGATCAAGTTAGACAAGTTAGAATAAGTTAGAACAAGTTAGACAAGTTAACTTTCAATTCACAAGTTAGCGGAGTTTGAAAATCCAAGTTAGTTTGGTAGGGTCCCATTTGTCGCCATCTAATCATTGCCATTAAATCATTTAATTATGTATGATTTCTCAGGAATCCTTAGATCCACCCGTTCCATCTTCCTTCCTTTATGCAGCACCTAAAAAGCCCAGCTTCACTCGGAGTCTGACTCAAGACAAGTCACAACTGAGTGAGAGCAAAGTAACTTATTTCGCTAACTTATTTTACTTATTTCAATTCAATCAAGTTAACTTATCTTTTCCAGTGGCTACCAAATTACCTTGGATTTTCAAACTCCGCTACCTTATTGCTACCTTGGCCTTACCAAGTTATTCTACCTTATTACCTTATTCTACCTTATTCTACCTTAAGCCATAAATAACATTGTAGATGTCCATTAAATGCTGTGCAATGTGCTACAGACACTCTTAGACCCTGTTCAAGTGTATGGGTCATAATTTTAAGGCAGCTCTACACCCAGTGAACAGATAGAACTTTCATTCCTTCATTTCTACATATTTGCCAGTCTGTGACCCAATGTAAAACACAAGGCTTGAGTGGAAATGTTTCATTTCAGTCATATGAGGCTTCATTGGCATGACAGTAATCATGAAATTGCACATAAGCCATTGATTTTGTCTCAACAACAATGTGCAATTAGCCAGCAATTAGCATAGCAGCAACTGTAAATGTATCGGGAGATAGCCTGGAGCCCATTACATACACCTACAGATATGTTTTGTACATTACAAGTACATATTTAATGTATTTCAAAGTCGTAAATTGTATTTAAGTTCGAATAAGGTAGAGGAATTTCAAATAAGGTAGCGGACTTTGAATTATAAGGTAACTTATCTCGTTCACTTAGACGGAGTTCCGACTATAATGAAAGTATTCAGTGTTCACTAACATCGTTTTAAGCTCCTTCCTTGAATGTACAATACTCAGGGTCAAAAAAAGCGAAGAAATTTATGTGATTTTAATGACACGGTACACTTGCATTTGACTTGCATTCTCGATGAGATTGGTGGCTACCAATTTACCTTAGATTTTTAAACTCCGCTACCTTATCCTTACCTTATCCTTACCAAGTTAACTTAAAGTACCTTTAAGTTCCTTAAGTTAACTTGGTCGACCAGGTTACCTTATCTACCTTATTCTACCTTATTACCTTATTCTACCTTATCTTATTTTTTATATTCCAGAGAGCTCAGAAATGTTGTAAGGTAGAGAGCATCCAAGCTCGAGCAAGATCAGCTGACTTTGTCACATGGCTGTCACATACCTATATATGGTGAAATTCACCTCGAAAATAGAATGGACATTATTCCGCTCATCACGAAACTAATTCCTTCCATTCAACACTTCATATACTGTATAAATGTCTGAAAAAAAAACTGGCAGTAATTTGGATAAAATCTGAGAGAGGAGTTATCAGTTTAGTATAAGAAGCACTGTTTGGGTAACTCTTCTATCAAAATTACATATGTGCTCAAAGTCTTGGGTGATACACCCTTCTAAGTGCATTTTCAAGGGTTGAATGAAGCGGATTTGTGAGCCAGGTCCTACTTGTTTTTTGAGAGCATTATCTATGGAATTTCACCATATTAAGGAGTCACATGGAGGTCAGCTGACCTTGCTCGAGCTTGGATGCTCTCTACCTTAAAAAGGACATCACAGCACTAATAAGATAAGGGGAACATAGCTAATCATCTTGTGACCACAATCTATGGTATTTATAATTATTCCACAAAACAACCAAGAATGGCAGTGATTTCCAAGAGATTTCAGATTCTGTTTAGTTTGTGGTAAGTACTAATGTTGAGGTATATAACGGTGTACTTGGAATGGCGCTCGGGAATCTGTAGATAAACGGTACAAGGTCTGATATAACATCAGTATAATAGTAAGTAATGTAAAGTTAGTGAGCTCACCTCAGCGCCAGCACAACGTAGCGGTCTGAGGTGAGTCGATCATAAGTATTCGTATATAAAGGGAAACGTATAGGGGTCATTGCGAGGTCATGAGTAATCGTAATCTAATCTAGCATGTAACTAAGGTATCTACTTGTGTCCGTGTTTGTATGTAGAGTGACCGTGAATGTAAGTAAACTGACCGTGAACAACAACAACTAATACATCCATCTCGGATTCTGACACTGATTCACAAGCTCAATACTGCTCAATATTGCTCAATATTGTGATAGTTAAACCCACGAAACTGAGGTGGCACATGCATATATGCTTGTTTAACTGGCTGGAACAATGCATAAGAGCTATAGTGTATATTGTATATCAATAAAACTGGTGTTTTGACCCTTCGAGCTGTGAAATTTGCATTTTTAATGACATTGTAAATGTATTTTTAACGGCAAATCTCGGCCAAGTACCATAAGGTAGCGGAGTTTGAATTTCCGTATGCTAACTTATGATGAACTTATGGTGTCTACAATCGTTATTTCAACGCTCTCAGCCTTAATTCAATGTCTTAAAGGCCTACATATCGCTCTCAATGTACATACCAATGTTGAAAAGTTTATTTCATGATAATTCCAAAATTCACAGTGACCATGGCATGGTAAACCGTGAGCACTTGGAGTAGTGAGTGATACTTACATGCTGCAGTACAGTATGCCCACTATATACGTCAAGATTTCTGTGCATATAGTGACGCACTTTTGTATCTTTTTATTAGGTGTATTCAATATTGCCTAGTGCAATTGGAGACATCAATAAGTGCAGAAATAGAGCACATAATGATAACTAGTTATACACAAACTCCCTTGCCCATTCCTAGTTTTGCATTGAAAAGGATTAAGAACAGGTGAACTCAATTAAGTAGACTGTGATGGTTAAGCCACTACAATTGGGAAGCAACACTCGGAAGACAATGGCACTTGGTTTTAGGCAGCTCATGTAACCTCCTACTTAGCTTACATACTGTAGGTTAAAATTTTTGGCTACTGTGTAAGCAAAGTTTCAGAGTGGTCAATGGTTTGCATGCAGTAGCATGCTCAAATTACAGCTAACCACAACACTAATGGCCTAACAGCCATGATACAGCAATAAGGTACAAATTTACCAATCCAGATATCAGCAATAAGCTATCAGTATCCTATCACTCTGATACATACTAGTAGAGCACTCACTGGCGATATCTCACAAGGTACCAATGTTTCATTGTGCATTTACAATGGCCAGTATAGAGCTTATATCACATATATGAGTGAGAGGCACTGAGTAATTGAACAAGAGTCTTGGGGACTACCTAATGCTTAGGAAGTACCAACAGTGTGCTCATTATTTTACAGTAACAATGAATGTAATTGTAGGGCACCATAACTATACTACACTGTAGACGGGACGGTTGTAACAGTACCTGTGACCGTACCATCTGAGATTTTCAGGGTCCATAATTTACTGACCCGTTTTGCCCGTTACAGTTGTAAATACGGTATTAGAACGTATATGTGTGTAATGGAGTGTTTGTACAAAAATCATTTGCGCACCTTACACTATGAGCTTCACTGAACCGAAATGTTTCACAAAATGGCTTCCAGCGTACAGAGAGACTCAGTCTTTGCTATTTTTATCCTCTAGGGGCGTGTGAAAAGTTCCGGTGTTACTTTGTATGTACAAAATGATCTTGTAATGGCCATTTACAGGCCTCTATAGTACTTTCAATAGATCTAAAATACTTAGATGTAGGCACATTCCGTCAGCTGTAAATTCACCTAGGTAATTTATTGTATTAAAATTTTGACCTTGTCGGTCATTAAGGGTGCGAGAAACCGTATACAGGACAGTTACGGGAGCTACCGTACCGTCTCAGGTTGGTCTCAGGATATTCGGAGACGGTTACAACCGTGTTTTTGACGGTCGTGACCATTTACGGGACTGTGGCAAGCCCTATACAGTAATTGCTTGAGGTGTATGCAGTATGTATGGTACATTGAAGGACGAATGTAAATGCTGCAATAAGGTTGCCACGCAATCATAAGGTAGTTACATTTCGCCAAGGTAGTTTGTCTAAGCGTGGGAAAAATAAGGTACCTTGAATATGTTGAAATAAGGTAGACAAGGTAGCGAAATAAGTTCCTTTGCTCACACTCGGATAAGTAACTCAAACTGAGAATTCAGCAAAGTAACAAGTTTTGTTTCTCCAGGCCCATATGTGCTACTAAGGTCGGACCAAGGACATATGTACAGTAGGTACTTTATACCAACAAATTTGAATGACATGGTACACTTGCAGTCTCAATAAAATTTGAACAAAAATGTTCAATAAAGAATAAATCATCAGAGCCACTGTAAATGCTGACATGTGACATGACTTAAACTATACTTAGTAAATATGTACAGTAGGTATGTACTACTTACCAATTCTAGAACATAGTGCCATCTCTGTTGCCAATTGTAGATGGGTTGGTGAGTGTGGTATTATACCAGTACTGCTTGGGATTTTGGAAGACTCAGATTGACACAACTGTTTACTGCCATTACAGTTTTCTCACAGGTAACATGAAATAAGTACAGTAATAAACTGAACATTCAAGGGCCTTTGGAGCTCAATTAGCCACATATCTGGTCATGGACTGATGGTAAGTTCTCTGCCCTTAATATACTATGAAAATATGTTTGTCTTCTACAGCAAAGATTTCTGCTTTGATTCTTGCAGCAGTGGGAGATGTGTTATCAGTGAATGACCGAGCGTTGGCTCGCAACTAGTCTACTTCCGTTTCCGGTACAGTTACTATCCTGGGACGGAGCAAGCCCCTTTAATGTTCTTGCTCCGTACCAGGTATGTCGAACAGTTTACTTTATTTTCTCTTACTTACCTTTAGTGTTCTTGCTCCGTACCAGATTATATCCAATATAATTTCATTCAGCTCAACTTAACCTTGACAAGATGTGTGGAAATTTTACTGTTCTTCTACGGTGCAAATCACTTAGTCACTGCAACTTTTGTGCAGTGGTATACTACTGAGGATAGTGTATAAATATCACTTATCTCTCTGACAGAATTAACACCGGGGGCATTCCGTGAGGCACCTGGAAACCAGGTGCCTCCCATTCATTGTGTAACTCACATGAACGGCACTTGAAAGTTGATGGCCATGATGTCATGTTGTAACTTTCCCGTTATTTTGGGTCAAGACCCGGGGAGCCGACGGCCGGCAGATCCAAAGGCACCAAAATTTCGGCTGAGCGATGATATTTCTGGGTTCACACGGCTGCTATCTGCATGTTATAGTCATGCACGAAAGCTTAATGCATTGCTAATGACCAGAATATTCTGGTAAATCACAAAAATAATATGGGGAGTTCCTAGCACTGAAATACACATAGTATAAATATTATATGAAATGGTACCCAATGAGAGCCTCCAAAAAGCTGCAATTGCAGATAAGTTACAGATAACTTTTGGCCACTTATGTAATTTTTAGCTTGCTTTACAATCCTTTCTTTCACTAAATTTGCTTGTAGAAGAATATAGAATTGTCCTGTATATCTTCCCTTTGAATCTACTATTTTTCTTGATCTGGGACCTCTTTGAGCAATGAAATCTGCCAAAATTTTGGCCATTACAGTTCTTTCATGATAATTTGAAGGCTCTATTGGGGCTCTATTTTCTTAAACTACATGCAAGGATAGCCTCAAGTTATAGCTAGATGAATGATTGGAGACCTGGGATCTCATTGCTACAGTGGTACATGCTCCACTCTTTCAGTCAGCCCCAGTACAGCTGTTCTGCTCCTGCAGGGCCAGATATTCAAAACTAAGTGACTCTAAGCCTCTCTCTGCCTTTATCCACACTTCAGATAAGTGAGAAAAAAATCTATAATTCTCTTCCTTTTTTTCTCTTTTCCTTCCTTTGTTGGGGCTAGATACCCAGAACAATGGTCAGAGAACCTCTTTTCAGACATGGGCCACTCAGGAATTGCACACCAGTGTGTTGCTGTTCTGATACAATCATTGGGTTTGCTTCACTCACCCTGACACCCATGGCTCCATGCACAGCCAGTGAGCAAAGTAAGTTTCTCATTGATGCTACTGTATAGTTTCAACCATAAGTTCAGTGGGTGTTACATGTTATGGCCAAACTTCAATTTCACAAGTTTGGTCTAAATTGAGCTAATTTGTGTTTTGTCTTTCACTGCCATTTTGGGTAATTTTTCGAAAATTGCATTACTATTTCGCAAAATTTGAATTTTAAATGTGTTAGTTATGCATTACAACTCTTAATTCAGCCTAGTTCAAGACCCCCTCATGAACTCACAGTCAAAACTATACAGTATAGTTTGAGTTCAGAATACTAAGTAAGTATTGATGCAACCTGTATACAGTATGTACCAGTACTTAATGTAACTGGTACTGCAAACTTTTCAACTTTCCAACATACCAATTGGTTCCAAGTTTTGGTGATTTTAGAGGACACTTTGGCACTGTCAGATTTTGCCAAATATACAATAAAAATAGAAAGAAAATTAGCAGGCAATTAGATGCACTCTGAATTAAATTTTTGGCAGGCTCCATAAATGCAGGGTTCTTCACCATATCCATACAATACAGTGTATACTGTACCATCTGAAGTCCTTTGTTTTGGGCTGTGACCTGTGATCAACCAAACAAATTAAGATTTGTTCAAGATTGGTGAGACTTGTGACAAAAACAAAAATTTTCCATAATTTTTACCAAATCATGTTAGGCACATAGAGAGCACCTGCAAAAATCAAAAAAAAAAAAAGAAAAAATCAGCTGTGACCCAAGACAAACCATGAAATTTTGTTTCATTGGGGTCCTTGTGAACTGTGACCAATAAAGTGATTGAAAATTGAAATGGTACAGTAGATGGTATGATGTACAACAATACTGTACTGTAATTCAGGTGTCCTGTATTTAATGGTGCAATACAGTTGTATACTTACAGTATTTACCATCTGTACATGTAAGGAATGTGTGATCCTGGAACTCTACTGCCTCACAAACAATTTATTGTGTTGTACTACAACTAAAGAATGCAAAATGTGAAATCTGGCTCAACAAAGGTACTGGATATCTTTATGAACTTTATCATAAAATTCCAGGCTGGAAAGTCCTGTACTGGGGTAAGTAGAGTGGGTTCACCAGGGTGCATGATTTTTATTTTTATTTTTTGACCAACCTCAAATTGGCCTTTTGGAGCATCAAAATGACTCTAATGAGCCTAAGAAATGTGATCATGTAGTTATCTGGGCCACATTAGCTGCCTGGAGTGTATATATTTAAAATAAGTCTGTCATGTCAACTAGTAGCTGGTGGCTGTGTCTTCACACTTCATCAGCAAAACCTGTATTTTGGATTTAATTTCCGACAGCAATGTCGAAATTTCCCAGCGCTTCCAGTGCCGACCAGAGCCTGCCAGACCCTGTCAGTGCTTCCCAGAATAGATTGTATTAAAAAGTTGTATGATGTACCTTTTCATTTCCAAATCAGGCAATTTTTGCCCTGCTGGGAGATCTGGCCGGTGCTGGGGCACTGGAGGTTCTGGAAGCGCTGGCCGGCACTCTCTGGCACTAGCCTCACAACACATGTTTTGCTGATGTTAGTGTAACAACTTATTACTTCTTGACTGATATGTTTTAAGTGCATAAGTATATGGTGTCTAGGACTGGGGAAGAACTTTACAAAGGTCATTTGAATGTGTAGAGCATGCACAAAGGGTAAAAGAACAGCATCATGAGGAGACATGTCTTATAGTTACCATATTTGGTAATCATGTGACCAAAAAAAGTCATGTGAAGGGAGGGAGAGTCCCAGGCAGAGGCTAAAAACATTTTCTGACCCCTAGTACAAATATATTTTTTGGAGCCCCTTGATTAAATTTAAATTAGATAGATAGACCACTTGAATACACATATAGGAGTTGTAAGGAGCAGCTAAATGGTACATGCTAGAATTACACACAACACAACTGTTGGACTATCTGTCACACTTTATTGTTTGTACACACTGCTAGTACTTTACCATTTCAATTGGTTTGCTGCACCTCTGTGACCATGACCATTTTATATTCACTATGACTTGCATACTGCTGAATTCTTGCAATGCAGAAGAACACTATTGGTAGCAACAGTTAGTAGTACTGTTACAGACATTTGGATTGGACTTACTGTGAACTTGCAAACAAAGAGCAAGTTGGAATTGACAGGAGTTAGAGTTAGGATAGAGGTTGATGCAACACAATGACATGGTGACTTTATAGGCCCAAGTGGACCCTGATCATGTCCATCAGGATAAATTGACAGCTGTCACATTGAATCTGCAGCAACCCATAGAGCTCACAGAGCCTCACAGAACCTCACAGCACTGTAAGATTGCTGTAGCAAGCACCCGTATACTAGTGATGGACACAAGTCTGGATCCAGGTATACCTGGATCCGCCACACAGGTACCTGTGGCCTCAAAAAACTGACCTATGACCTGCACTGAACCCGTGGGAAACCGGTACCTGTGTTTGACTTACATACAAGACAATATAATACAAGAAAAAAAAATATTACATTGTTACCAAGTACAAAAACATGTATTTTCAGTGGATGAGTGAATGAAGTGTCATGTACTTGAGTTCTAGTACTTCCTCTAAGGTTTAAGCTACATTAACTACTAATAATATCTATCTTGTACTACTAATATTTAGCTATTAGTAGTAATTCACTGCCAGCACCAATCATCAGTACCAATACTGACATTAGTATCAATAAATTAGTAGTAGAGTAGGTATTATTTTAATAAATACCAGTTTCATTAGTACTTCAGTGCTAGTTTGTCAATGTTACTTCTAAGAGCAATATTTTTGTACTAATATTAGTCCTAGTGTTCAATAACTAGGGTATTTAAGTCTAGCAAAAAATGTGTGTACCAGATCCACAGGTACCTGCAGGTCATAAAGTTTACTGAAGGCTGACCTGTGACCTGGATCAGACCCATGGGAAACAGGTACTGGGATCCACCGGTATTTTACCTGTAGGTATTCCCACAGGTATACCTGCAGGTACCTGTCCTGGACCTGGACTTGTGTCCATCACTACTGTATACTAGACACGTGCATTGACAGTTCGATAATCCACAGGAACTCCCAGTTCTGTGAGATGCTGTAGCTTCTATGAGCTACTGTGGATTACTATGGCTTCTGTGGCTTCACCCCAGTGTTGTCATTAACCCTTAACCCTTAACATAAGTTAAGCCTTAATAAGACCCTTAACTTAAGCCTTAGTATCAAATAAAATCCTTAATAACCCTTAGTTAAGGATGTGTCTATGTGACATGAGAAATCAAATTAGGCACAAAGAGCCAAAAAAGTCAATAGTGGAGGAGCAAGAGGCTGATTTTATGGACACCAATGATGCTGGCCCAGAGTACCTTCTAGAAAGGATCATTGGTTGCTGATAGAGCTTGAAGACCTGTTTGGCAGCAAAATCACACAGTCTTTGGAGGAATTTGTAATGTCAAGGACACAAAAGCAGGTCAATTAAATTGCAACAGAGTAAGCTTGAAGGTTCTATAATGACCATGCTTAATTGTAGCTGTGTTTCTCCAGTTTTTTTTTCTACTTAAGCCTTAATATTCATGTTAAGGTTAAGCCCTTATTAAGTATTTAAGCCTTAGCTTCAAATTTTGGGCTTAATAACCCCTTAAGTGACAACACTGCTTCACCCAGGTTTTGCTGATGTGTGACCTAACAGAAATTTTGCCATTTGGGATCCCAAAATTGCTATTTCAGCCACTTTGTGAGGGAAATCACATCAAATGGATAACCTTGCTGGAGACCCTCCATGATCTGTGACCAGTGAACCAATTGAAATGGTACAATACCCCATTTCTAAGACCAAGTTACCCTAGTTTGAACAGTATTGACCATAGCGGAAACCTGGTCTGCTACATACCCCCCTCTTGTTTGAGACCTGGGGTATCCAAGTGCCAAATGGATGCACAGAGGATCAAACACAAAACAATGGTGTTTCAACATTTATAATGAGTGGCTAAAATGGAACACTAGAATTGCACATGGCACAACCATTGGACTATCTGACCTACTTTATGTTATGAACTCAAATCTTATCTATCACATGATGATTATTTCTTATCTTTTTCCTCTATTTACATCTATGATTTCCACTTGTTTAGTTACATCAGCAAAAACTGTTTTGGGCCCATGAGGATCTAAGGTCACCTAGTCCTCTTAGGCAACCTGAGGCATCCTAGTTGGCCCAGGAAAAAGGGCAAAACTTTGGACCCCTCAGGTATCCTAGTCATCCTAGGTGTCCTGGGAGATCCTGGGATGTCTTGAGGGTGTCCTGGGGCATCCTGGGGCATCCTGAGGCATCCTGAGACATCCTGGGATAGAAATTTTATCCTAGGATGCCTCAGGATGCCCCAGGATGATCCCAGGACACCTAGGATGACTAGGATACCTGAGGTGTCCAAAGTTTTACCCTTTTTCCTGGGCCAACTAGGATGCCTCAGGTTGCCTAAGAGGACTAGGTGACATTAGATCCTCCTAGGCCCAAACCAGTTTTCGCTGATGTATATTTACTTACCAATTAGTGATGGACACAAGTCTGGATCCAGGTATACCTGGAAGGACCAAGTAGCCCTAGCTCAGCTATTATTGTCTGTAGCAGAAACCCAGTCTACTACATCAAGCCTCAAGGCTCACAGCCACCAGCTACTTTGTTATTATCCATGGTAGTGACCAACAGCTGCTAAAAATTTGAGCACTTGATATTGAGCACCAAATGACCACATGGAGACATATGGCATGATGCACCTGAGTCATAAAGCTCAGTGAGTCTGCCCAAGAACTTCTCAGCATTTGCCAAGAATACACTGTCATAGCTGGTGAGTGCTTTCCCAAAATCATCAGTTGCTGTCTTTTACAGCATTTGGGTCAGGTACATCAGCAAAACCTGGGTGATCTCATAGCAAGGTCCCCTTCTGTGCAGTTCTGTACAGGGCTATACAGTGCTGTACAGCAATTGATCTATATCATTTTCCCATCAATTGCTGTCCAGCTCTGTACAGAGCTGCACAGATGGGGGCCTTTGTAAGTCAGGAATCAAAATCATGGAACCAAGCTCTATCATATCATCAGGCTCAGCAGTTCTCTACTCTATTGGATCTGCATCACTTCCCGAAATGCTCTGCAGGTTAGGCATCAAATTGCCATCCTCAGATTCTCTAGCCTTAGAGTCTACATTATATAAGAAACATATTTCAGATGAATTGTTTTCCAATTCTGAGCTTCCACATGTAACAGTCAATTTATTGTCCCCTTTGGACCATAGGTAATCATCATCAAAATAAATTCCATGTATACCTTCCAACTGTTCATTGGCATTTTCTAGGTCTTCCCTAGGCTCAACATATTAGAGTTTTGTTCCTAAATAGGAAGTAGCAGCAGTAAGTCCACACAAGACTTAGTAGTAGCGATCACACAGATCGATGGGGGACGACGGTGTTATTACAGGGTATGGTACCTAAGCTTATATACAGTCCTAAGTACAAACAATATATCAGGCAAGTGGCTACTGCATGAATATGTGTGGCTACTGTCCATATGGTAGAGTGGGTACTATGAGAGAACAAGTGGATACGGCAAGAGACTAAGTAGAGTCTGCAAGATGATAACAGTGGAGTGCATGGGATGGTGATACAAACAAGTGGAGACTACGAGAAAGTGTTCCATGTATAGTTCAATAAGATATATTTACCTTTGATATTCCAACACTCCCCTTCAAACCTTTGCTAATCCAATGGATGCTGCGAAGTGTTTGGCTTTCATCGAAGGTAAGGCTTTGGTGAAGATGTCTGCCATCATGTTTTCGGTAGGGCAGTAAGTAAGACAAATTTTACCTTCCTCAATGACGTAGCGGATGAAGTGGTATCGGATATCAATGTGTTTGGTCCTGGCATGAAAACAATCATCCTTTGCCAATGCGATGGCGGACTGATTGTCTGACATGATAGGGATTGCATGAGTAATAGGACCAAAGATTTCCGATAAAAGATTCCTAAGCCAGATCGCTTCCTTTGCCGCATGGGTCAAAGCGATATATTCGGCTTCCGTGGTAGGATCAAGAAATGGTATCCTGTTGTTTCAACGACCAAGATACTGCTCCACCATTCAACATAAAAACGTACCCGGAAATAGCATGTCAATCCTCTTGGGACATACCATCCGCATCTGTATAGCCTTGGACTGTCTCCTGGTTGCTCGTACTGAGCCAAAAGTCTCGAGTGTATTTGAGATAGGCGTAGACATGGCTTACACCATTCCAATGAGTGATGCTGGGGTTTTGTGAAAAGCGAGCAAGGATAGAGACTGCATACATGATGTTGGGTCTCGTAGCGACGGATAAGTACTGGAGAGTGCCAAGGGCCTCTCTGTAAGGGTTTGTTGTCGACATAAAAGCGATGTTCTCAACTGTTTTGGGTGATTGGTCTTTGGTGAGGTGGATGTGGGGATCGAAGGGAATAGAGAGTGGCTTTATATCTGCAGAATCCATAGCCAGAGAGTATGGCGTCAATGTATGACTGCTGGGATAGGTGAATCGTCCTATTATGGAGAGATCTTCGGATCTCAATCCCAAGTAGCCAATGGATTTCTCCAGAATCAACAACTTCAATTATAGCCCCAATATCTTTCTTTAGTTTCTCCATGATGGCCAGGGTTTCAGTAACCAATGTCATATCGTCAACATGTATGAAAATGATGGTGAAGGGATTAGTGCACTAGAAAACAGCGTGATCAAAATCAGACCGTTTAAACCCCAGTTGGGTCATGATTTCCCTGAATCGCATGTACCATTGTTGACCACATCAAGAAAAATGGTCTGGGCCAAGGATAGCCTAGGTAACCTAAGCCTCCTAGGTTACAGGGGCTGGACTTGGGATGGCCTAGGCAGCCTAGGCCTCCTAGGTTACCTAGGACTATCTCAGGCTGCCTGAGGTTTCCCCAGGGTTCTTCCAGGTTTCCTCAGGTTTTCTCAGGTGACTCAGGTTGTCAAAAGTCCACCCCCTAATTCCTAGGTCATCCTAAAGGAACCTAGGCAACCTAGGTGGCCTAGGTGTCTTTGAGTTACCTTGAGGTTAACTTCAGGCCATCCAAGGCCCAAACAGGTTTTCCTGATGCAGCTTGTTTAAGTCCGTAAAGTGCGGTTTAAGCCGTAAGGTTTGACCTGGTTTTACCCCTATATCAATGCCTGGAGGTGCCTTCATAAGAAATGCGCTTGTTGTCGTCCAATTTCCCGTAAAGATAAGCTGATTTCACATCCATTTGGTGAATAATCATGCTCTTCTCAGCTCCAATGCTGAGTATAGCACGGGCTGATGCAAGTTTCGCAACAGATGTGAAGGTTTCGTCTGGGAAGTAGTCAATGTCTGGGATCTGATTAAATCCACGTACAACAAGATGGGCTCGGTGTCCTGTAATGTGACATTGTTCATCCTTCTTGGTCCAATAGACCCATTTGGATGTGAGAATATTGGCATCTGGAGGTGGAGTGACAATTGTATAAGTTCCACACTCCTGGAGTCTGGAGACTTCGTCCTTCATGGCATTGTACCATTTGGAGCTGTCAGGTTGTCACATAGCTTCTGCAACAGATAAATGATCAGATTCAATTTCTGATGTTACCTGACCTAGAGATGCGGTAAGATGTCGCAACTCATCACTTCCTTCTCCAAGTCCTTCAATGACATCCCTGATCTTCTTGGTGGGTCGTCTGACTCATTTCCCAGATACTTCATCCGGTGCAATTGGTTCGGCAATCTCTTCTGGAACTGGTATGACAGGCTGTTCCGACTCGGTGACTGATGTTCCTAAATTTCCCAAATTTCCATCCTCCCCTTCAACGGGTTGGATCTGCCTGTCAGAGAAAACTACATTCCTCTCCATTGTGACAGTGTGACGTGTTGGCCAATAGATGTAGTGACCATTTGATTCGGGTTTGAGTCCTATCCAGCATCCTTCCTGAGCTTGTGGTTCCAATTTGGTGGGTTCCTTTTCTCGTTTAACATAAACAATACTGCCAAAGATTCAAAGATTAGTAATGTCTGGTTTGATACCAAACCATTTCTCATATGGAGTGGCCATTCCAATGGCTTTCTTCGGCGTCCTGTTCCAAACATATACCGCAAATTTTATCATGAATCCCCAAAGCCATTTCGGGAGTCCTGATGAGATCAGAAGACTTCGAACTGCATTAAGCAAAGTCCGATGTGCGTGTTCCGCTATACCATTGTGTTCCGGGATGTCGTGTACCGTGAGACGTCGTCGTGTCCCAATGCATTCCAGATATGCCGTGAATTTGTTACTGAGAAATTCTCCCCCTTGATCAGAGTGGAGAACTTTAACAGTTGTGCTGTATTGAGTTTGGAGACCTGTTTGGAGAACCACATACTGTGCGAATGACTTGTCCTTTGACTTCATTTGGGGTTCCTCCAACCAGTCAGTTGCTTCATCAACTAAAGTCAGCATGTAAGTGCAGTGGTTTACTGTTCTGACTTGTGCTGGTCCCCACACATCATGTGGAAGATGTCTCCAAAATTCTCTGCACATGGAGATGATCGCACCTGAGCGATAGGATACCTGGATGCTTTCCCAAGCATACAAGCGCAGCATTCTGGTTTGTCCATTTGTTTCGGATCCAATCCGATTCCACAAACCTGGTTGTCTCGAAACATATGCTTCACATAAGCATAGTTGAGGTGACCTAAGATGCAGTGTGCCTCGTAAAGAGATACCAATCTGCCAATCTTAGTTGAATAAGCATGTTCCCATGATGGGATCTGGTATAGTCCGTTAGTCTTTGGGATAACTCCCATGAGTTTCCCCTGGCAATTAGTGTGTGGCTCGGGTCGGTTCGGGTACCCAAAAGGTCAGCCCGACCCGGACCCGAGTCCAAACCCGGACCCGAGTGGCCGGGTACGGGTCGGGTCGGTTTTCTTCAGCGGGTTGTAGCAGTAACGGTAGATTTTTTTCTACTACAAGATTTTACAATATAACTACTAAAAAGTACGACGCACAAGATAGACTACCAATGGATATATAATATTACAAGAGTTCATCATCAATAAAAACAATATTATCATCATCGTTGTCATCGTTAGCATCAGAAAACAAAAATTTCACCAGCTCCTCATTTGAGATGTAGTCTTCACGCGACCAGTCACCGAAACACATGAGAGCACGAATGGTCTCAGCGCGGAGTCGGTTACGCAGGTGGGAGATAAGAATACGACCACGAGAAAAGGTTCGTTCAACGGCAACAGAAGAGGCTAAAGAGAGCATGAGAAATAATATGGATTTAACGAGAGGAGTACGCACCTGGTATCAAATGCAAAGAAATGGCCAACTTCGCTAGGTTAGGATAAACCTTCCGATTCATTATCCACCAATTAAGAGGGTTCTCTGTCGGCACACATCTGTCTGCAAGATAACGGTCGAGCTCATCGTTCACCTCCTCCCCGGCACCGCCATTGACTCGTTTTGCCATGAGCAAAACAAATGAGTTTGACGATGACGCTTGAGGGGCATTGGAGGTTGACGCCTAGTAATATCAGCTATTAGTAAGAGTACAATAATCAAGAAAACAAAAAACGCACCATTGAAGAGTTAGACCCTGGCTGAGAGGGTTTGTACCGCTCCCAGTGCTTTCGCGTAATAGCAATGGCGTCCTGAATCCATGCGTCCATCCAACCGGCGTTGCGAAAGTAATCGAGCTTCAGAGACGGATGAAGAACTGTTGCAGTTGTTAGTACATGACTTCAAGTAGGAAAAAAAAAGGTTTACCCATTGCCATACGATAAATGTCCGAGTCGTCCGTTAGCGTATAGTATTTGTTGAGAGTTTTCTTGCCCATAGACAGGGCATGACGGATAGGCTCGGAGAGAAGCTGCTCGTTGATAATACCAGTCGCGAATGCCTCATCAATAGCATCCATAGCGGGAATAACTGCTGCAATGATGGGCGAATTCGAGGAAAAGAAGGTTGTGGCATCTTTGAGAATCTGGAACCAGTTAGTGACTCGACTGCATTAAGCGGAGGATGGAGGACGAACCTTGAGCACAGAAACTAAACCTTCAATTGCCTCCCATTCATCATTGTCAAGCAGATATTCTGACATTCCGTTGGACGAACGATCCAAAAACTTCATGACAGGATCCTTCATCTCCACGAAAGCAGCCAGCATGTCGTAAGTGGAGTTCCAGCGTGTAGCGATGTCGCGAGGAAGCGTCCGGTCTTGAATTCGGTATGAGCAACCTGCTCTCGCCATCGAGGCAAGAGCAAGGTGGTCGAGTTAATGATTTTGAAGGAAATTTTGCGAGCCTGCGGGTAAACGGGTAAACGGATAAATGGAGGTTGAGAGTAAAGGCAAAAGGGTAAGCCTGTGACGTGGCAGGCTAAACAGGGTGCAGGGTCGAAACTTACTTTGAATAGAGCCATTCTCACAGGCTCGACATCTTGTTTCCACTGCTCCCGCTCTTCCTCTGTCATCTCCTGCAAAACTTCGACGAACCCTTCGACATCATCCTTCTCCTTATCGCCATTTTCCTCGATATCCTTCAATTCCACATATAACTCTTCCAGGCCAATATCTTCTGGGTGCACAGGCGCTTGAACTTCGCTCGATTCGATTCGAGCTTTGGGCTTGGCAGGCTCGAAAGGTCGAAGAACACCTTTGGCAGTTAGGTTCACCGTATGGGAGAAGCAGCGCACATGAGCGTTCTTGCCCGGGAAGTTTGGGAGGAGTTCGACGAGTTCTTCGAACATGGCCGTGTTTGCAGAGGCGTTGTCGCAAGTGATCGAGATAATCTATGGTACGTCAGGTCTTACTTGAACATTAAAATAATTTTACTGACCTTTCCATCGATTCCATACGCTTTCAGGGTTTCTGCCAGTGCCTCCGCCATATTCTTGCCTGAATGCGAGCATGGAAGCTCGACAAAGTCAAGAAGTGTCGTTGTAAGTTCCTCTTCACCGTTTCCAGCCTCCGAAGCCACGAAATCACTATACTCATGAACGCGTGGTGGTTAGGAGAGCTCCAACAATCAATTGCTACTGCAAGCTCGCCATCAACAGCCTACACTTACTGGTAAGTTTTTCCACTCCGTTCAATTCGATTTTTGGTACTTACCTGCAATTCCTCGGCCAGCTTCTCTTTCGTCTTTGTATAAAGCTTCTTCACATCTCTTGCCACAGTTTCCTTACTGGGAATGTAATGCTTCGGACGACCTTCTTTCTGAAGCCAGCGGAAACCTCGATCGCGGACTACACGAAATGGACGCGCAGATTCTGCGACCCACCGGGCTGTCACAACGCTACAATTGGATTGAGAATATATACATGCCTGCAGAGAGTGAAGAGGAATACCGGGTAGTTTCTTTTTCGGGAGGTCGGGTGGAGAATTTTTCGGCCCATCCCTTGACTGTCTTGAGGGCGGCAGTGAGTTTCGTTTGACTCTTTTTCCCAAAATTCTTGATTGCATCTCGTGCTTGATCTAGTGCCGAATCCTTAACAGCAGCAACAGCTTCATCCCCCCAGCATTGCTTGGCATGACTGGTGAGATTTCCTGTCCATCAAAGGTGAGCTTCGCTATAGACTTTGACAAGCGTTGATATCACTAACCCGTTGAACCTTTATCCTTAGTCTTCATGCCTTGCCTCTTTTTCTCGCCGCAGTGTGTACACTTCCAAACGAGGTATTCAACAGATCCATCGCTGTCAAACTCAAACTCGGGCTCGACGTCAAAAAAAGCGTATATTGGAGCCTTTCGTTTCGTTAAGTTTTTTCCTAATCAATGGTAAGTATTTCTCTTTATCGAAGCCACATATATACTCACTAATCTTCTTCACCGCTTCTTCCCTTTTAGACTTTTCAATCTCGGTTGTGTCAAGAATCTCGTCGTCATCGTTTTGGTTAGGCTCTGAGGCTCGGCTACCGTTATCATCATTTCGACCATCATCGCTACTGTCGCTATCGACCACGTTGTTTCGTTTTTTTCGAGTTTGATTGCTGGGCCCGCTGGCCTTGCGTTTTAGATTCATTGTAGTGACTGAAAAGTTTTGAGCAAATTTGTACAAATAATACAAACAGTAGAGTACATTTACACTACAACTATGTACTTCTACGTATCTTTCTACGTAAAAACAGAGAACGGCGCGCTGAGTTAGCGCTTCGAGACCAGTCTCAAAGCCGTCGGGTATGCCGGCCGGGTGCCGGGTGCCTAAATTGAGAACCGACCCGACCCCGGGCAGTGTACCCGACCCGTAACCCGACAAACCCGACAGACCCGCGCCACACACTACTGGCAATCTCTGATTGTCATTTTACCATTAGCGGTGTGGATGGCGTAACCATCATTGTCGAGTTTTCCCAGTGATACAAGTGTGTTGGGAGTGTCTGGACATAAAAGAGTATGATGGAGTTTTAGTGTTTGGACTTCGTGTCCATATGTGGGGAGATCAAGATGGAGTGTGCCGGAGATGTTTGCCATGAAGGTTTCCGCATTAGCGGCCTGAATGACTCGTGTTGGAATCTCCCTTTGATTCCTGAGTTCGTTGGTGAGTGGTGTCATGTGGGTAGAGCATCCAGAGTCAAAAAGAATTGCTCCTTGACTGTGGGCTGCAGCATAAGCGTTGACATATACTTCTTTCTCCTCTTCACCATTAAGAGTAAGAGGTGGCAGACTGTCAACTTCGATGTTTTGCCCTGCATCAGAATTGTATTTCTGACATCTATTGTTGCTTGGCAATGAAAGAGCTAATTCGAATTTATCAGCTATTTCGGAAAAATTGAAAACAAGATTCCCATGCTTAGCGGGAATTTTGATTGCTGCCCATGATGACTCTGGTACTTCCTCAATCATGGATGAGGATGCCACTTTGTTGTTCTTTGGCCTGTCTCTCCAGTTTCCATCCGACTTCTTCTTCTGCTTCTCTTTAGGAGCTTTTGTCTCCTTGGCCTCGTTGGCCTGACTGCGTTTTTCCGATGGACATTGATTTCCAAAGTGATGTAACAAACGGAGTCCGGACAACTCGTTGATCCTCCACGGCCTCTGCCTCTGCCTCGGGAATTTCCCCTAAAGGAATTTCCATGACCTTGGATACCTCCTCTTCCCCTGTTACTGGCATAGTTTGCCGATTCCTTCTTGTGATCATGTCGCATTTGGTGTACCATTGATTCAGCACAAATGGTAGAGATGAGCTCTGCAGGACTGAGTTTCTTGTCTGATTTAGTGGGGAAAACAGCCAAAGTGTTTATCGTAGGTTTGAAGGTGTCAGGGACAGAGGACATAATGGTGTTGACGAATATATCATCGTTGATATCGATTCCCCTAGTCGTGAGGTTGTCGCGGATGCTGATAATATTGTCCAAATGCTTATTGACCTTGGATGGGTCCGTGCATCGCATAGTATGGAGTTGTCTTTGTAAGAATGATTCAGTAAGAGTGTTTTTAGAATCATAATCAGCAAGTAAATTTTCCCACAACTGCTTCGTGTTGTTGTAGTGCCTATACCTTTGGAATATTCCATCCGATAATCTGCCAATGATTGCATTAAGCAAATCACTATCCTTTCCCCTGTGCTTGTCATTTGATCCTTGGGCAAGATCAGGTTGCGGATTCCATTCCAAATAACGCTGATAGCCGATAGATCTGGCTGCGAATTCCACTCGAGTTTTCCATGTATCCCAGTTTGATCTGTCCGACTTTAAGGTTGTAACCTTATCAAAGGCTTTATTTGCTTTAGACATTTTGTTGTCATCATTGGAATCAGCAATTAAAGCGCCTGGTGATCCGGGATCTGATGGCAATGGGGATCTGTGTGGAGAAGGTGGTTCTGTATTTGAATATGGAAATTGGGGTGCGGTGCCCTGTGGAGATGGTTGTAGAGGTGTAGGTGAGGAAGGTTCGCGTTTTGGTGCAGGTGATTGTGTTGGAGCGGGAGTATGCTGTTGAAAGGATGATGCTATAGGCTGAGCAGCAGGTGCTTCAGTATCCTCTTCATTGTCGTCATTGTCTTTGTTGTTGTCGGCGATGCGTCGTAAGTGACTTCTGATAATTTGTTCCTGCTCTTTCGCAATGGGTTTCGCAAAATCTGCTAATTTACCTGTCCAAAGTACATTGTATTGGTTTAGGCAATGTTGTTTGTCACACTGGCTCCATCTTCCAGTGGTTCGACTTTTGTACCTATTGACTAATTCATCAATGTCAAAGATGTGTGGGTGTCCTTTACAAGGAACAGTGTCATCTGTGGGAGGTAATGGTGCTGATCTCTGCTGTGGTGTTACAGCTTTGCTACTCGATGAGCTGGCTTGTTCCAATGCAATGGAACGTTGTCAAGTTACTGGTGGTGGTGCTTGTTCAGATGACTTTATCTCCTGTCAAGTTTGTAGTGGTGGAGGATTTGGCCTGGGTGGCATGAACAAGAGTTACGGCAATATGATGTGTCAATGGTTAAGGCCGGGGCCCATAACCTATTAGAGTTTCGTTCCTAAATAGGAAGTAAGTCCACACAAGACTTAGTAGTAGCAATCACACAGATTGATGGGGGACAATGGTGTTATTACAGGTTATGGTACCTAAGCTTATATACAGTCCTAAGTACAAACAATATATCAGGCAAGTGGCTACTGCGTGAATATGTGTGGCTAGTGTTGGGCTTGGGTTGGGTTTGGGTCAAAATTTTCCAAACCGACCCGAGCCACCTTCAAAACCCGATTCATAGCAGTCAGGTTCGGGTTACCCAAAATGAGTCGGGTACGGGTACCCGAGAACTATTGAATTCAAGCATTTCATAGTTAAAATTGAGTCGTAAGTACCAATATATATATAAATTACAACTACAGCTAATTGTCATCATCATCATCATCTACAACCAGTATTTCATCCCCCTTCCCTTTGTCATTCAAAAATGCTTCAAGCTCAGTGTTGGTGATATAGTCATTGCGTGACCAATCACTGAAACACATGAGTGCACAAATTGTATTGGAACGAAGGCGATTACGGAGGTGTGGGATTAGGATATGGCCACGAGAAAAGCTACGCTCGACAGGTACAGCAGATGCTAGGGAAATGTTAAATAAATAAATACTCGTGTAGCAAATTGCCACTTACCCATAGCAGAATGAACAGAAGTGGCAAGCCACGCCAAATTTGGATATACTTTGCGATTCATAAGCCACCATTTGAGCGGATTGTCAGTTGGTACAACACCGTCAGCAAGATAGCAGTCGAATTCATCAAACTGAGCATTAGGTAAAGCATGATTTGTCTGCAAAATCATAAGCAAGACGAATTTATTTGACAATGACGCGAAAGCCTAAGCAAAAAAGATTAGCGAGGAAAGAAATAAATGAAAACTTTCAACATACGGGAGGTACAGTGGCAGATGACTTGGTATCTGAGGATGTTTGAGTGGGCTTGAATCGAGTAGTCCATGCTTTTTGAGTGACATTGATGGCATCATTAATCCATTCCTGTGGCCACTGGAGTGTTTTGAAGTATTCAAGCTTGAATGAAGGATGAAGGACTGAAAGAGTGTGTCAGAAATTATAGATACTGAAAGGCTGCATACGTATCCATAGCCATGCGGTAAATACTCGAACTATCCGTAAGTTCATAATACTTGTTGAGGGTTCATTTTCCAAGTAAAAGTGCATGTCGGAGAGGTGCGGAAAGGACACAGCCATCAACAGTACCGGTTGCAAAAGCTTCATCAATGGCATCCATGGTTGGGATGACAATGGAAATATTAGGAGAGTTAGATGAAAAAAACTCGGTGGCGTCTTTCAAAATCTAAGCAAGTACCAGTTAGTGCATACATAGCCAACAGGAGAAAAAAAACTGTGCCTTCAATGCAGAAACCAAATCGTTGATGGCTTGCCATTCTTTTTCAGAGAGAGCATACGCAGATAATCCATAAGAGGCACAGTCCAAAAATGCCTTGACCAGCTCCTTCATCTCCAAAAACGCCTTTAACATATCATATGTTGAGTTCCAACATGTGGCAACGTCCCGAGGAAGAGTGCGGTTTTTGAAAGAGGTACCAGCAGTAGTTTCACGCCAGCAAGGAAGAAGGAGAGTGGGAGAGTTGATAATTTTGAATGAGACATGGCGGGCCTATATTGGAGCGGAGCCATTCGTAAACCAATCGAGGAAATCAGTGAGAAAACCAATTGATGAAATAGTTACTATTAACGGCAATAATTCTCGATTGGTTCCCAGCCATGAGAAATTGCCGAGAATGGTAATATATCAATTGGTTTGGTGCCCAATTGTTGACCTGCTTACCTTTTTCAGAGCCATGCGGAGCGGGACTTGCCTGCCTCCCACTCATCTCTTTCCAACGCCATCATCTCATTGAGCACATCAACAAAACCCTCATCATCGTTGGTCGCCTGTGCACCATTCTCTTCAAGATCTCGAAATTCAGCCTGGAGCTCTTCCTGCAACTCCTCTAGGTCATTGTTTGTCAAAACTTCTTTGTCATTATCCTTCCTCTTTTTTGGCTCAAATGGGCGGAGGTCCCCTTTTGCAGCTGGGTTTACAGTGTGGGCAAAGCATTGAACATGGCATTCCTCCCCTAGAAATGATGGAAGAATCTTGGAAAGCTTGGTGATCATTTTGGTGTTCGCAGAAGCATTGTCGCAGGTCATGGAAATAATCTTGAGTGGTACGTCAGCATAGCTTTGTTGGTTTTTTATTTTGTACTGACCTTGTTCTCAATTCCGTACTCCTTCAGTGCTTTAGCAAGTGCTTCGGCCATTTTTTCAGCTGCATCAGCAAAAAAGGTCTGGGCCTTGGATAACCTGAGGATACCTAAGGACTACCTAGGTCTCCTAGGAGACCCAGGAGACCCAGGACACCTAGGTCTCCCAGGCTTTCATAAGTCCACCCCCTTATTCCTGGGCTTCTTGAAGGAATCCTGAGGGAACCTGAGGGAGCCTGAGGAAGCCTGAGGAAGCCTGAGGAAGCCTGAAGAAGCCTGAGGAAGCCTGGGAAGCCTGAGGCAACTTGAGGTAACCTAGGGATACTTCTACTGAGTTATACAACCCAAAAAATAATTCTCATACTTTATCATTCAGCTGTATCTTTTTGCTCAATTTCCACATTTATATCACTTGAACCTTATTATCTTATTAAACTCATGGATTTTTGACTTATTTCAAAGTGAACTTATTTTTTGAGACTCATTAATGTTTTACTGGCCTTGACTTATGACTCGGAACACCTCACTTAAGTATTTTTAACTCAAGTTCAAGTAGACTAACATATTTATCAAGTTAACTGTTACTTCATGATGAATCTGATTTGACCCCATCAACAGACTTTTAATTGTACACAGTCTACAGGCGCCCACGCGGTTTAGCGCTTATTTGGGCGCTTATTTTACGCAATTATATGTTGATAAATTCCAATAATTGGGGTGTCTATTGTTCTTTTAATGATATTAATACACATTATAATTTAATGTACTAGTTTATTGAAGCTATTTAGCTTGTAATCCTAGTTCTAGATAAATCTCAGGCTGTCCCAGGCTTCCTCAGACTTCCTCAGGCTTCTCCATGCTGCCCCAAGTTCCCTCAGGTTGTACTCAGGTTGTGTTCAGGTTGCACTTAGGTTGTGCTCAGGTTGTGTTCAGGCTGCAAGGAGGCTCCCTCTGGTGATATCAGGATTTGGGCATATTCCTAGGTAGCCTAAGTCACCCTCAAGGGATATCAGGATTTGGGCACATTCCTAGGTGGCCTAAGTCACCCAGGTTGCCCAGGTTGCCCAGGTTGCCCAGGTCATATTAGTCTAACCTATAGGCTATCCCAGGCCCAGACCATTTTTGCTGATGTGAGTGGGAGCATGACAGCTCAATGAAGTCTAATAGGTCAGTGGCCAACTCTTCCTTCCCATTGGCTCCCTTGCATATCCGTGATACTACTATACTCATCTATGCCTTGTGGTTAGGTGAAGTCCAACAGTCAAGGGCAATTGCAAGCTCGCCATCATATTCCTACACAATACAGTGAGTCAAATTATGTTTCGCATTTGAAATAAATCTACCTGGAATTCTTTGGCTAATTTTTCTTTGACCTTCTCATATAGGTTCTTAACATCCTTTGACACCGTTTCACGACTGGGAATATAACGCTCGGGATGTCCCTCCTTCTGCAGCCAACGGTAGCCATGGTCTTTGACAATATGAAATGGCCGCACCGACTCAGACACCCAACAAGCAGTAACAACTCTGCAGCATTGTTCACCTGAGGAACTGAGGATGTAGGGGCAAAGAATACTCACCTGATAGATTCTTTGGAGGGTGGTTGTGTAGAGAAGGACTCAGCCCACCCCTTAATTGTTTTCAAAGCAGCAGTAAGTTTTGACTGGCTTTTCTTGCCAAATTTCTTCAGTACTTCGTGAGCCTTATTGATATCCTTAGATTGTCGAACAGATTTGACGGCCTTGCTACCAAAGCAGTCTCGTGCATGTCGGATTAATACACCTTTGGTGGTACAAGTAAGTGCACAGAACCTGAACAAGATACTAGAACTAACCTGTTGAAGCGGCATCACTACCTGTGAGCCCTTGTTTGATAGTTTTACGGCAAGATGTACATGCAAATTCAGCATACTTTGGCTCTCCCGAAGTCATCGAAGAAGATATTGGGGTCCCGGTGGAAGAATGCATAGACTGGTGACTTTCATTTTGCAATTCGCTCACCTACAATAACAGTATGTGATCATTGCTTAACACTATAAAAATTACTCACGCATTCTTTTAATCTTTTCTTCTTTCGATTTCTCGCTGTCTTCATTGGATGCAATGTATATCACTGAGGAAGTGTGGCTAGGGGTACTGGGAGAGGCTTCTTGTGAAGCCGTTGCAGATCTTGGGACATCACCATCACCATTGTTATTCGTTATCTTGAATCGTACAGAAGGTTAGTGATGGACAGGTGTCATGCTGAATGCTTCTTACCACTGACAACTTGTCTACGTGCTTGTGATACTACAGTTTTAGCGAGTTTTTTGAGAGGGTTGCTGCTATTTCCACCTGATCTTTTTCTCGACATTGGATGGCCAAAGTTAGGTCCGTTTCCGAAATTATTTCATGTTATTTGGATTTGTATGTACCAGCTGTACAGTAGTGTAAATAACAAATTTGGCTTGGGCCCGCCTCTTGCAGTTGACAGGCATGTGTGCGCTAGAACTAAGAGTCGGGATGGTTGCGTTTTGTCAGGTTTGGAAAGTTCAACCCAACCCGGCCCGGGTACAGTGACCTGACCTGGAACCCGACACAACCTGGCTGACCCGAGCCCAGCACTATTTATGATTGCCAGATTGAGTGTCATTGACTGGCTAGCAGGCTCCGAGTATGCCATCCATATGCCCTGAATATAGTTGTGACTTGGGATCCCATTTATTGCCTTTCATACACATCAATTATGTTTTCCAGGTGCATGTGGTTCATACACCTATAATTGTTGCTTGGGATAGCATCATACAAATTGCCAATTAACTAGAAAAGGAAGATAAGGAAAGAACCATTGTAGACAAAAGTAAAGCTTAGCAGACATACATGCAGCTACAATTTCAATTTAAGATTGGATGCAACTGACACATCCTTTGAAGCCTAGAAGGATGGAGTAGCATCAATGGTAGAACAGGCTACATAACCAAGAAAACAAAATGCAAAGTCTAGTAGCTGGCCTGCCTGGCATCCTTAAGCATCCAGCGAGACTTCCTAACAAGTCCAACCAGACCAATGGTTGATGGACCGGAATTCTGATGGCAATAGCCTACCAGTTCATGACAAGTGCCTAAATCTTTTCTTTCTCTTACCTCCATGGTCCCCTTCTTCCCATCCACCAATTTCCAATGTCCACGGCCATTCACCTCACAATTGCTGTTCTGAATGTCCTAGCAATGCTACCAAATGGAATTCCCAGCATTTCCTCCCAGCATTTCCTTCAACAATTGTTCTCATTAAATCATCATCTGATTTTCAACTTCTCTATCGACAATTTGGCCGTTCACTCCTTATTCCAAACTACAAACTCGTTCCATGATGGATTAATCTCTTTCATTACAAATTCCAACAATGTCTTTCTATTTCATGCAATGCTTTGACTCTCCACTGCCAGCTGTCCTTGATATCACAATTTCTGAATGTCATTCGAACCCTACTTACATTCCTGTACCAATATTTCACAGTGAGCACGAGGTATTGACCTTCCTAGATGATGCATCGTATTCCTCCCTTTTTTGAGAAACAGTTCACGCAGCTCTGCGCAAGCTGCAGCCCAGTCAAATGCGCAGGTTGTGCAGCTTACTTTACTGCACAACTACACATATGGTCAACAAACCATTATAGTTATATTAATTACTGTCCAATAACCTATATAAGCTGGGGACCTTGCCTGTAAGGCCCCCAGATCAGTTATTTTGTCAATCAATTGGTTTTCTTCTCTTGTTCCACTTTTCTTTCTCTCAGTCTCTCTTTTCTTGAATCTCTCTATCTCTCCCTATCTCATCACCACCAACCAACACAACATTGATCTTGATTCTATTAGAATCACAACTTATAATACTAAACTCAACAATCCAGTATTATTTATAATCATATAGACATACCTGCCCAGTGGTTTCCATTAGCACAACTCCTATTATCAGTTATTCAAATCACTCACCATTAAAACGGTTCCACCTTCCCATTCAATGTCACTGAGAGAATTCAATGCGACATGCTCTAACACCACTCACAGTTGTGCTCTTCACTTGGATGGGAAGCAGACCTATAAGCTGAATCAAGATCAATCATATATACTTATAAGAGTTGTTATAATGATTCTGCACTACTGATACACTTTGATACTATTCCTCTGGCCAGTTCAGCCAGTAGCCAAGACACCGTTTCCTGGGAAACCACCACTTTACTGCCCAAAACCTAGTGGCAGCACAGCAGCTCCTTATAATGATAGCAGAGAACGCGCTGCAAATAGCACTACCGGAATCAATACCAACATTAAAGTCATTCACAATGGGGAACTATACCAGGGTTGATAATGTGTTCTGCACCAAGGGGGTCATGGATTGCACAGTCACATGCAACACCAGACCAGACCTATGACCCATAAAAACAGACCACTTCCCGATAGAAACAAAAATTGACATGAGGATGGGGGTAGCAGATGTAAGGGAAAGGAGGAATTGGAAGATGGTAGACTGGGAGGACTTTAACAAGAGGCTCAAGGAGAAAATGAGTGAGCTGGAGCTACCAAAGGAGATAGAGATAGAAGCAGAGTTTTGGAAAGTTCTGGAGGGACTAGACAAAGCAGTAGAAGAGGTGGTAAAGAGAAAGTACAAGTGGTCAAGCCAAGCCCAAAGCATAGATGATGGTGGAACAAAGAGATATCAAAGATGAAATCGATAAAAGGAAATCTCTCCAAACAGTCATACAGGGCAAGGGCAAACCCATCACATCCAGTACACAAGGAGTTCAGAAGAATGAGGCAGACTATGTTGACGGAGATAAAGAAGGCCAAGGCAGACACATGGGTGGCATATCTCACAGATGCTGATGAGAGTATGATGTGGAAGTGTGGAAAATAGGAAAGATGGTTGAGGGAGGACCAACAGATGGAGGAAGGTTGTGGATCCCAGAACTGTGGTTGGCAGACAAGAGGGGAGTAAAGAAGCTGGTGAGAGACTACCCAGGAAAGGCAAAGATATGCTGGGATACTTTCTTCCCACTGCTGCCAGTGGAATCATGCATCCCAAAGACAGCCAAATACCCAGAAGGCAGCATGGGAGTTCAAAATACCCACAGATAGAAGGCTATCAAATGCAATCCAACATATGAAGAATGGAAAGGCAATGAGGATGGGAACAATACCAAACAACCTATTCAAAGCCTGCTTGAGCCTCCTCATTCCTCGACTGGGACCAATATACCAAGCAATGTACAACCTGAGGATACACCCAGAGAATTGGGCGCTGAATGATACAATCATATTAAAGAAACTGGGGCAAGCCAACTACAGACAGCCATCAGCAATGCAACCAGTGGCTGTTTCTGAAGGCCATGGAAGGCTCATGAATGGTGATATGGCAGCGGAGATCACCACACAGGTGGAGACACTGAGGCTACTTCATTCCTTGCAATCTGGCGCATGACCGGGACACAACACCACTGACTCCATTCACCTCATGGTCCACCAAATAAAGGAGTTGTGGAGAGAAGGACAGATTGTATCAGTCCTATTCATGGATGTGAAGGGAGCGTTCCCCAGCGTTGACCTCAAAATGTTATACCACGAACTGTGGATGCTAGGGGTACAAAACAAAATAATAGAATGGCTGCAATGGAGGTACGCAAACCAGAAAACAAGGCTGGTATTTGATGACTACGTCTCTGAAGTTGATAGTGCCCTAGGTGGAGAGGACCAAGGCAACCCAAGTGCAGGTATTGGCTATATACTGTATGCCGCAGGACTGCTGGCGCTTTTCAACCCTCTAGAGAAAGAAGAGGCTTTCAGGTTTATGGATGACATAGCTGCTATGACATGGGGAGAGAATGTGGAGGAGCTGCATGAGAAACTAGGGGAGATGATGAAGAGAAGCAGAGGTGTGCTTGACTGGGCAAGGAAACACAACTGTTCATTTGGGATGGACAAGTTCAAACTTGTTGACCTTACACACAAGAGAGAGGTGGTACAGGGACAAAAGACAAAAACAGCACTGGTGAGGGGCCCTGGAGTGAAGATTGGAGACTTCACAGTGAAGTCAGAGGACAGCACACAGTTCCTTGGGGTAATGATGGACAAAGCCTTGCGGTGGAAGGAGAAACACATGATTATGGTGAAAGAGGGCAAGCATGGCTGGTACAGTTTTGGCGGTTAGCACAGATAAAGAGTGGAATGGTAGCACAACACATATGGCAACTATACAAATCAAAAGCAATTCCAAGAATGCTGTATGCAGCCAATGTGGTCATGGTACCACAGAACCAGAAGACAGAAGTCCCAAGTGCAATAGTGAAGAAGCTGATTTCAATACAGAGGCAGGCAGCAGTTCTGATATCAGGGGCAATGAGCATGACCACAACTGATATTCTCAACATCCATGCAGCACTGTTATCAATGCCACTAAAAATTCAACAACATCGACAGCAAGCAGCAACAAGGCTAGAAACACTCCCAGGGATCCATCCATTAGCAAAGTCAGTCAAAGAGGTGAGGAGAGATGCATCTTGACAACTACTTCTGGAGTACTCAGCATCAAAGATGCTCTTGGTAATTTTATTGGCTCAACAAGCTCTGATAAGCAGTTCCTTGAAGCTCTTGGTACCACCAATTTGACATACATTGCTGCGGTATCCCCTAGGTTCTTCACTCATTTTGCTGCAAACTCATTCAATAAAAATGTGAGTTTCTTTCTTTCACACTCTCGAACTTGACTCAATGATACCATCTCTAGTTCCTTTACCTTGCTGACCAACACCTCTATTCCAAATGTTGGGAGTCCTTGATCTCTGCCCAGGCCCCACTTGGAGACAATGCAGATCCAACAAACACGACAGCATCTCAACTGTCAATAGCAGACCAAGTTGGTTTGTGGAGATCATATTGTGGAATGACTATGGAGAGTCTCACTACATCAGACCAATTGAAGGTAGATCCTTGACTGCCATAATTTAATCTACTTACTGACATACCATAGGAGCCCTTCCAACTGCCATTGAAGCATGGACCAATGGCATGAACCATACCAGTTGGTGCTAATGTTCTTTGACATTGTGTTGGAATTTACGGAAAATCTATTTTAGCCCACATTACAACATACTTATGAATATATGATCACAGGAGATATTTGCGCATACACTCACAGTATCCATCCATATACTCACAGTAGCCACTTGACTGTATGCATAGTAGCCACAGATATTCACATAGTGCTCACTTTCCTGTTATATGCACTATGACATAGTCATTCTTAAAGGTATAAATACAGTATGTAGTTACCCATGTACCTTACCCGTTTGCCTCAGGGCCCAGTTGAGGTGAAACGGCTACACAATCATTTAAACTCCATTTCTTATTTCTAACACATTGTACTATGCTGCAGCATTCAAGACTGGGTCCGTACCCCACTATTCCATCTGATGGAGAGCACATCATAATATGGTGGCATACTCATCCCACATCTGCCAACGCAACTGGAGACACGTTGGACCTGTACCCAGGAGCGAACTAGCAAGTTGTTTCTTCCTAGCCCAATCTCTAGCCTGATGACCATCTTTCCTAGGTTCTTGACACTGTTTGGGCCATCAATCTGCTCTCCAAACCTGCCAATGTTACTCTAGAGATCATCCCTGCTTCAAATTCATCAAATACGACTTCACTTGCTTCACAGATGTTTTCTGTGCCTGCTGGTCGTAGCAAACTCACTATACCCATCTCAGTCCCGGACTCTTTGGACAGTGCTGTGCGTGATTATCCTGTTGTGCCTGACATGTCTAATGTTTTCTCTCCTTAGTCTTTCTCTTTACATGTCCATGGTTATATGGAGCATCCCAAGCCCAGGGCCATGTACAGTAGTCCCTCCATCATTGGAGTGATCATGGCTGTTGGTAATGTTGGCAAACCACTTGCATCCTACACCAAGAGTGATATCTTCCTCAGTTGCAATGGTGGCTTCACCTGGGAAGAAGTGCACAAAGGCACGCATCTCTGAGAGTTTGTTGATTCAGGTGGGATCCTGATTATAGCCAATGACCAACAACCTACAGACCATGTGTTATTCAGTGTCAATCAAAGTGTCAACTGGCAAGAATACAAGTTCACTGACAAGAAAATATGCATCAGGTTGATCATTACAGTTCGCTCTGACACAACCCAGAGATTTATCTTGATGGGAAAATATACATTGAAGCAGTTGCAATTGGTTGTGGTGCATATTGACTTTTTGGCACTGACTAACAGGCAATGTACATTTTATTGTTTTTTTTTTTGGTTCAGTAATAACCTTATCTTCTTCTGCAGGTGTTTTTAAGGTTGAGGATCCAGCGCACCATAACTTTGAACTCTGGAGTCCAATCCTTTGAGCCCACTGATCTGATCATCCAGATTCTTGTTAGTCTTGCCTTTGTATAAAAGTTTCTGCAGCAGGGGAGGTGTAAGTGTCAGCTCTTCAAGTTGGGCTTGAAGGGCAGTTAATGTGTCATCAGGAAGTAGAGAAAGGGAATAAGACTGGCCCCGGTGAGAAACAGTCAAGTTCATTGTCATGAATGTTCAGTTGAGGTAAAGAAATGGAGCGTGATAGAGAGAATAGCATTATATATGAAATTTATAAAGTCAATGTCATCAATTGTTCAACAGACATACAGGAAAGGGAAAAAATTAACCACTACCAAATCTGCATTTGAAAGTAGACAGTTCCTGGCAACTGATATGATCTACAAATTACATACCAGTTTCTGATGTTTGTAAAGCTCTCACTGGGGGCAAGGTCCGATGCACCTGAAAAACTGGTGCCTTAAATGCACCTGTTGATGCACCTGTCAACTCATATGCGTGACATGCCTATTGTGGCCTGTCTCTCCCATTCGGATGCAATGCCCGGGCCCCGGGGACTTGCACTATCTAATCTGTATGTACATACTTGATTGCACATGTCAGAAAATCTTGGCATGTACAACTTGTGTTGAATAATTACATACTCTGTCATTCAAATACTTTGTAGCTGAATATTCAATATCTGGTGACAGTGTCATTTAGATGGGTTCCTTGGCATACAAGTGCATTCTCAAGAGTCATAGTAATACTGTGCATTGTAAGGAACTGGGGCAACTGCACACATGTCCAAACATGTTGAACGTGGCATGAGTTGTTCCCACAAGGGATCATGGAATGATTCATCAGGTTTGATACAGCTTGATCAAGTATATAGGGCTTGACACCAATATTGATATGCTTACAAATACGGGACTGTGCCCGTACCATCATTGATTCGAGACTTCCCAAAGACAGTACAGGTACGGGACGGTCATGTATGTATCACTCGTTCCACTCGTATTATGGGTAATTCAGGGGCTCCGTACCTGTACTGTATCCATTTTTTGGATAAAAATCACAATACGGGTACGGGATCACCGGAAAAATATGACCCGTACCCATATATGGTATGGTGCCGAGCCCTACACAACTTCCAGGGCAGCTTTTCTCAAGAAAGTGGTTTTTTACTTGAGTAATTCTCAATTAAATTCTTAGGAAGTTCCTAAGAATTAAAGGAAAGAAAAATCATTCTAAATTGTAAGTAATACACTTAGATAAATAATAAGTAATTAAATAGTTAATGCCTGAGTAATTCTTAAGTAAATTCTTGAAAAGTTCCTAAGAATCAAAGAAAAGAAAAGAATTTTAAATTGTAATGTAATTAATACTTAGATAAATTCTAAATAAGGACATAATTAGCACATGCCTGTAAACTAAAGTGAAGTAAGTAAAGTGAAAGTAAAGTAAGTAAATACTAAGTAAAGTAGGTAACTTGAAAATACTTAGTAGAACAAGTATGCTTACAAAGTTGCAATTGTCACGTGATAGTAGGAATGAGATGGTAGAAGTAAGAGGTCAAGAGACAAGGGGGTTCAAAGAATTTAGCGCCCGACCAGGCCTAGGTTAGTTAGTCCAGCACCTCAGCCCAAAAAAAAAAAATTTTTTTGACAACCTAAGATTGACCTATTTTGACCACTTTTGGCAGTCTGGAAACTTCAAAATGTATATATCTTACACTACCTGTAAGTACATAACATCCATTGTATAAATTACAGCGTTCCTACACCTTCTGGCCCCCATGTACTTACTTGCTTGCTTTGGCTGGTCAAAGCCAGACATATGAGTATCACTGTAACAGTGTTTCAGAAGGAAAAATGGGATTTTTTATGGGTTATGGATGCTAAAAAAACTCAAAGTGAAGGTACAGTGTCCAAACAGTGTCTTCTGACTCTGTAGAGAGCAATTCATGATGAAATCTTATCTTGATATACCATACATGGACGTGGGAATGCTTACATAGTTAGTTAGTCCGCCAGCCAGGCTCAAGAAAAAAAAATCGACGTCCAGTAATTTTTTATTTATTTACACCCCCTTGTCAAGAGAGGTTAATGCCATGGAGGGTCCATCAAGCCCTTATATACGTGTGTAGCAGGTCACATGATATTTCAAGACAACAATAGAAATTGAGTCCACCCTGCGTATTTACAGAAATTGAACTTCCCCCACGCCAAGATTTTCGGCATTCTCTCGCGCTAGTTTTGGTCAACATCTCAGCACTCAACGCTCGCCCCTAGCATGTACTACTCGGAATAAGTACGATATATATCTGATACATTCAAAACGCCGAAGAATACTGCATTTGCCTCATCGCACGACACACTCTCAGGGTCATTCCTGCACCATTTCATGAAGCAAAGCAGCCGTTCGATGAACTGTTTTTTGACTGATGGTATAGTTTTGGTGCCTACACTATTCTCCTTGCGCCATCCTCGCATACCGTACCGGTGTAAGTATACACCTGGCGATATAGGTACTGAGCGGGGATTGTTAGGGAGATTGTGAGGAAGCCTGAGCATGATCCGTAAAGCCGCAGGGACTCATACTTTGTCACAACACTGGTGAATTCAACTGTAGGTACATCGTTACTGGTATGGGTTATATATATATGTTGTAGAAAAGGAATGATAAACACAACAACAAGTAGATTGAATTAGAAGAAACAAATTTCAGTGCGAATTCGGTCCTTCTAATATTGTGCAGGTTTCAAAAAAGAAGAAAGAAAGCCTTGAGAGCTAGTAAATAGAAAATAAGTACGAAAAGCTTCAAAATATCAGAAAAGATGGCATACTCGAGTCATTCACGTCCATCCACTATTTGACACGGGTAAAAGTCCAGAAGCTGGCGCGGTCATTACCATTGGTGTTAAGTGTGACCTGTGACCATTACATTAATAAGTAAGTCTAGTACAGAAGAAAGATGAACGCACGTTAGTACCGGCATCACCGTTGTCTAGATTCCAAAACAGTTTACCATCCGTCGTACTGATACTGTAGTGAATGATTAGACGCGAGACGTTGCAAGGAACCAATTAGTAGAGTTCTAACTTGTATTGTCCTGAAGTCTTGCCCTCGGCAATTATGAATTCACAGGCACTGGCACTTCCAACGACTGAGTCACCGACCGAAGCGCCGGAGGAATCAACACTGGCATAGTTGATAGTTCCAACACTTTGAAACGTGTAATGTTTGTTAGATTTGAGAACGACCTGCCACTGGAAACATAGATGTATCTTTAATATGTGGAATCAAAGTGCGGAATAAATATATTTTCATACCTTTTGGGTGTCGCTCGCGCTCTGAAGATCAACGGGTGCATCAGCGCTCTGAACATCGGCGCCTACAGTGCTGTCAGTAAGAGCGATGAGGGTGCTCCGGCTGACATTGACGATAACGTATTTTCCAGCTTCGAGAGTAGGCATTGTAGTAGAAGATCTAGTGGCTGTTATTGGGTAAAAGCAGAGGAGAATCGAATGAAGACAACCCTCAGATGAACTGGACTATTTATCGGTTTCTGGTGGATGACTATAATTGGTTTCTCATCCATATATTCAGTCGGATTCAGGCCAATAATAATGCGACGCGATGGTGTAAGTATTAGTGACCGATAGAGGGAATGGAATAACTTCCGGCAGTTTATCCGATATCGCATCAATGACAAATCTCCAATATCTGGCTTACCATTCAGATTTATGCGGGTGAAGGAAGTATCCTTGTAGATAGACAGGCGTCTTGAAGGGAATGAAGTACTACGGTTCGCTTGGACCTTACCGCGTTTGTGTTTCTTAGATATTTGATACTACTTACGAGTTCTCACGCATTGAGAACGGGTTGAAATTTCGAAAATTCAGAGCGACTCTCGTCCGGTAATGCTGGTCGACAGGTATCCTGTTAGAATAAATGAACCAAGTAGATTGATGTGAGAGTATGCATAGAAATATGCCCAGATATTCTTGACATTCTATGGACCATGATTCGCCTCTCAGCCTCCAGGAGTCGGCTCTTACCTTTCGTCAGTGAAGTGAATATATATATATATTGGGTTGCATGTACAGCTCGCTGACACATGAAGTATCCTCATTGAATGCAGGTACAGGGTGAATGTACCAGAGTCCAACTTCCAAGACGAAACTAAGTGGTTCGCTGGGTGGAAGTTTGAGAAACTAGTACTAAACGAGGAATGCCTGATGCAACAGTGAACTGAATTGTAATTATGGAAGGAATAACATGTCAGTTGATAAGTAATATATGCGCTAGGACATCGACGTAATCCACTTATCAAGGAGAATCTAAAATCCATGGGATCGCCGCGTGGAGGGTGTGGTAGTTTTGGTCTTGGCCCTCGGATGCAACCTCTCTCCGATTGTCAAATGACAAGTTTTGTGGAGCTGGATGATTAGAATTACAGGCAGAACTTTCGACAGTATTGAAATCTTGACTATTCGTGCCTGCAGGAGCGGAATTTAACAAGCTTACAGGCCCGAGGCGAGAAAGTTGTCAAAATCCTGAAATGCCTGAAGTCCGACCTGAAGTCCGACCTGGAACAGCGGTGAATTGGACTTACCATAAATATCGGTACTCGAACCAGATTATGAATTTGAAATTTCGTCGAAAACAACATTGACACAGTAAGTGCATTAGGGCATTAGGAGGTACTGCCTATTACCTTCCTCAAAAATTAGAATCTATAAGTTTTTTGACACTAAAGCAGGCCAAAGCAGTAAATTATCGACTTTTTGAGAGCTTGTGACGCGTGACCGTCAGTTGAATATACAGTAGCTTGGGCACTAGAGCTTATTAGCAACATTTCTCAAAATTATTTGAGACATGGAGCTATTCAAAAAGAATTCAAAACTTCACCGAAAATGTTTCGAGACACATTGCTAATAAGCTCTACTTTGATCAGCCCACTCTAAATGTTCCACACGAAGCAGTGTCCCCTGAATTTTCTAGAACATGAGTTCGCAGTCTTTATTGAATGCAAGTACACAAGCCTTGTTTTTGATAGATTCGAAGCCCGGATAATTCTACTCAACAACCCTGTTGAAGGGGTTGTTGGGATTTAACAACCCTCAAAATTCCCGCATAACGGTGGCAGTGACACCAGTGTTGCAATGGGTCACAGCAGAATTGAACTCTAAGTGTATTGGAGGAGTATAGCTATTGAGAACATAGAATAAGTAGCTATTAAGAACGTGAATGGTCTACTGAAAATAAGATGGCCACAGGCATCCGGGACCGACTGTCGTGGACCGCGCAACGCTGCGAACACACCGAGTCATGCGCCCGCCCTTTCCCTGGCAGTGGGTTCACTGTCATCCTAGGATTATTTGAGTGATGAATTGGTGTTTCAATTGAAGGGACTATGTTCCATGGCAACATTGAGTGGAGCAGTATCTGACATATAGAGAAGCTGGTGAGTCCGAGGGTATCTTGCAAGAAAGAAAAGCGCACCTATTACCTATACCAACCTTGCTACTCTTCTTTGTCAATACCACTCCCAAGTACTTGCCAAGTACAACTGAAAAGGTTCCAGCTTCGTGAGCACGTTGCTAGATCAAAGAGGAGGGTGAAGGATGGCATGGCGTGGGTCATCATAGTGGACCATCGACACATTGGACACAGACGGCATACATGTCAAAGTTGCACCTCGGTCAAAATCCGGCGTGACCGGGAATCAAAAGATACAAAGGGGTTGCCAGAAGGGTTGTTTCGGATCAACGGGGTTGTTCAGTAGAATAATCCTCGAAGCCCCACTAATAACACAACCTAAATGATAAGACTAGGTGACAGACATACTGGAATGTGATAGAGTTCGCAATCTTTATTGAATGGAAGTACTCAAAACTCCGCCAATAATACAATTTCAGTGACAAGACTAGGTGACAGACATCCTGGGATGCGATTAAAGATTGATGTAAGAGCAATGCCCACCAAACACATTTACCGTCTTCATTGAATAGGGTTGTCTTCATTCGATTCTCCTCTGCTTTTACCCAATAACAGCCACTAGATCTTCTACTACAATGCCTACTCTCGAAGCTGGAAAATACGTTATCGTCAATGTCAGCCGGAGCACCCTCATCGCTCTTACTGACAGCACTGTAGGCGCCGATGTTCAGAGCGCTGATGCACCCGTTGATCTTCAGAGCGCGAGCGACACCCAAAAGGTATGAAAATATATTTATTCCGCACTTTGATTCCACATATTAAAGATACATCTATGTTTCCAGTGGCAGGTCGTTCTCAAATCTAACAAACATTACACGTTTCAAAGTGTTGGAACTATCAACTATGCCAGTGTTGATTCCTCCGGCGCTTCGGTCGGTGACTCAGTCGTTGGAAGTGCCAGTGCCTGTGAATTCATAATTGCCGAGGGCAAGACTTCAGGACAATACAAGTTAGAACTCTACTAATTGGTTCCTTGCAACGTCTCGCGTCTAATCATTCACTACAGTATCAGTACGACGGATGGTAAACTGTTTTGGAATCTAGACAACGGTGATGCCGGTACTAACGTGCGTTCATCTTTCTTCTGTACTAGACTTACTTACTTATTAATGTAATGGTCACAGGTCACACTTAACACCAATGGTAATGACCGCGCCAGCTTCTGGACTTTTACCCGTGTCAAATAGTGGATGGACGTGAATGACTCGAGTATGCCATCTTTTCTGATATTTTGAAGCTTTTCGTACTTATTTTCTATTTACTAGCTCTCAAGGCTTTCTTTCTTCTTTTTTGAAACCTGCACAATATTAGAAGGACCGAATTCGCACTGAAATTTGTTTCTTCTAATTCAATCTACTTGTTGTTGTGTTTATCATTCCTTTTCTACAACATATATATATAACCCATACCAGTAACGATGTACCTACAGTTGAATTCACCAGTGTTGTGACAAAGTATGAGTCCCTGCGGCTTTACGGATCATGCTCAGGCTTCCTCACAATCTCCCTAACAATCCCCGCTCAGTACCTATATCGCCAGGTGTATACTTACACCGGTACGGTATGCGAGGATGGTGCAAGGAGAATAGTGTAGGCACCAAAACTATACCATCAGTCAAAAAACAGTTCATCGAACGGCTGCTTTGCTTCATGAAATGGTGCAGGAATGACCCTGAGAGTGTGTCGTGCGATGAGGCAAATGCAGTATTCTTCGGCGTTTTGAATGTATCAGATATATATCGTACTTATTCCGAGTAGTACATGCTAGGGGCGAGCGTTGAGTGCTGAGATGTTGACCAAAACTAGCGCGAGAGAATGCCGAAAATCTTGGCGTGGGGGAAGTTCAATTTCTGTAAATATGCAGGGTGGACTCTGCAGATGTTTTGCGTTGCCATTCAAGGAATTGGAGTGCAGCTGTTCGCATTAACATCTGCAGATGTCAATTTCCGAGCCTTCGCTGCGTTCACGGAAATCGAACCAAAACCTTTTCTCAAGCCGGAAATTCTGACCGTGTGGGTCATTGATAATGAGTGAAAAGCCCACCTACACTCATTAAGATTGTTGATAGTTTGAGCAATGAGGAAAGCTCATGGGTTATGAAGTCAGAGGATTCCAGGAAAAGACTCCAGACATCTACGTTTTATTGGTGAATATACAGGGAGAATCCACAAATCCATGATGAAGAATCCTTGCAAGACTCCACTAGAGCCAAGCAAACCTTTACTTAATCACTAATTGCTGTCCTGATCTTGATTCTCCCCATCCAGCTCTGGAAATGCAATTATGCAAAGACTCGTTCTTCTCCTACATCAGGATTTGCACTGCCCTTGTCATTATCTGGGCATGAAAATTTGATCTTTGTTGAGATGGGCCAAGAATTCTTGTGAGAGAGGGCAAGAATTATTGGAGACATAGACATAGATGCAGTTATCAATTCGGAAGCCATCGCCTTAGAGTCAATACAATGCATGGAGGAGAACTGGAAGGGGTATTGCTAGTACTAGTCTGGTTGATTGTGATTATTATCAAAGCTCGAAGGGATTAAGGTGATGAATAGTGTCACCAGAATAAGAAATCAGTCAAGGCGTATGTAAGAAGCCAGTCATGTTGCCTTCCGCACTCCCAATCTGTCATGCTGAACATACTCACCCACCACATGCAGACTGTCTTATGGTCCTGTAACAGTTGCAGCACAGACTTTTACTCAAACGATGTTGAATTATCCACTGTCCAGGACTATTGACTGAGTGAAATGAGTTTTTCGAAGAGTTTGGAATGTAGCAGAGTGGGAGTTGGTCTAGGTTTTGCATGTACTCACCACCTTCCCGAATCCAACTTTAAGTAGTCATCTCCAGCTCATAAAAGCTTGAGATGGATGACAATCCCATTTATGGGTGACAGTGCGTGGACAAATACGTTTAGAGAGTAGGGAGGTCCCGCATGAAGGAAAGGCTAGGAAGGAGGAAGGAGGTGGATACGCCGAGTCAGCCTTCAATAAAGAAAGAATTTGTACCTACAGTGAGTCCGTTTCGTGGCCGTCTGAGTTGAACCGCTTCATTCCCTCTCTCCATGCTCCCCCTGCTCCTCCGTTCCACTTGCACACTGCCTCCACTTCCTTTCCCTTTGGCAGGGAGCAGTAGAAACCATGCCGAATTTGTTTGATTGCATGCTTACAAAGTTGAGATGTGGAACTTGGAGTTGGGGTAGTAGAAGCTTACTCCATCTTGGCACAATTACAAGTGGATTTGGCTAATATTTTCCACTAACAGAACTAAGTAGTGGGATTGCCATGCTGGCGGGTCCAAGTCCTTACATGGTGGGGGCTCAGGACACATTATAATACATAAAATGCAACCATATCACGGTATGGTGACATATTATACAATGACAGCAAAATCAAATTCACACCCCCGATTTGGAAACCGCACATCACCAGCGCTTAGCACACAGAGAAAGTCTTTCATGTACTCTGACAAAATCCACCATTTTCAAGTATATACAGCATGTATTAACATCAGGAGTAGCATAAAATACAGTACATACTTGCTATGTGTGCAAGTGACTGGACATGCTATATTTCAACAACAATGGCTGTAAATGAACACAATTGACCCAGTCTTTTTGTGGGATTTAGGCCTCACTTTTCCTCAATACAACAATGTCAAAAAAAAATTCATTGTGTACTCATTCTGACACAAGATTGCCATTTTCGGGTAGCATACCCAATTGTTGATGGTGGTAGTAAATTGAACTGTTCATTGAAAGGCATACAATGCATATTGAGACCCAAAAAAATTTGGATGTCTACTATGGTACTGGAGGGCCATACTGAGACCCACAAGTTCATGAAAATAATGTCACTATGTATGCTAGGGATGAAATAGCAGATTGTCCTTATTTGGGCATAATACAGTACTGAGGGCCTCTTTGCCTTCAAAACAAAAGCCTATTAGAGGTTAAATTTCATGTAAAGTCTGAATTTCACCATTAAAATTCAAGAAGTTCTGTACATTGCTGGTAAACTGTATTAAAATCCCAAATGTCCGGTCACTTACATACATAGCGAGTACACTGCATGCAGCATTGTATAAGTCTAGGGTGCAAATCAAAAACTGATGGAAAACACCCGGAAAAGGCTTAAAACAGATGTTTCTGAACCTACAAAAAGAATTTATGAAAAGCTTATGAAAATAAATAGGGAGTTTATTTCCATAAGTTTTGTATAAAATCTTTCATTAGTTCCGAAACTTCTGTTTTCAGCACATTTTGGCTGTTTTTCATAAGTTTTCCCTTTGTTGAGAAAACTTATGAGTGGCTGCATGCAGTGTTATCAAGCCTAATCACCGACATTTTTTTTCCAAAATAAGCGCCAGAGGGCGGGAAATAAGCGCCAGTGAGCACATTATGCTATAGGCGCCAATGGATGGGCATCAAACTAGGTGTATCACCTTATCACAATCTTTTTATGAACTCATGGATAAGTGGTATTTGATGGTACTCTGCCATTTTGGGAGGGTGCCGAAGGTGCTGTAGGCTGCCAAATAAGCGCCCTGGGTGCCAGGCCGGATTTTAGCAGCTGCCCGGCCATATTCCTGGGGCTCCAGAAGTTATTGTAGCTCTTTACAAAAGCTCTATGAAGTCTTATCAGTGTTTTTTTAAAAGGATTTACAGCATCGGTTGGGTTCAAGCAAAAGCGCACTATATAAATAATGGTTGGTCAACTTGACAGTTCACTCCTGTTCTTGAATTCAATGGTTCCCATACAATGTTGACTTCTCAATTGCTATTCTAGCTGTTGTTGTTTCAATCCGCTTGGTATGTGGCTCCTATCTCTGTTCCACTCAGGCTGTCTCAACAATGCCACTCACAGCAGGACAAAGACTGCTTTTGCAAATAACCTGTATCACTAAATTCAATTGTACATGGACTTCGCTCTGTTCCACACAGATAAATGCAATATGACACTAGTAATCTGAGCTCAAATTCGAAAACAGTCAAGTTCTCAAAAAGGACATCCAGGTGTTGAAGATGGTGTGTTTTATTACATTCCTAGCACTGTAGCACCACTCTGATTATTTACTACCTATAAACTAGCTCCTACCGCCCCCAACACCCCGCAAAAACCTTACTGTCTTGAGTGGAAACTGCAATGGTATGACATGGTGGGTGATTTTGATAAAGTCTTCCGTGAGTTTCAGTGCCCCTCTTTGTGCAATTAGTTTCTAATCGCCTGTGAGCTAGCTGTACCCAAATCTAAAGCTTTACCTGCATCTAAGCATTCCACCCCCAACCAAAGTAGGCACTTGACTGCCAAGCTTCACAAGCAGATGCTCTAGTTCGAATATTGAGATTCTGTAGATTGTATACAGTTATTTTGGAATTAACACTGAACTGTCAGAGATGCTACCTAAACACTCATCTCAAAACTTCTTTCCATTATACTACTTTATATTCTTCTGTATCTTCTTTTGCCAGCTCCTATCATCCTCTCTTTTTTCCCTTGTTCATCAGGCTGTATTTAGCCACTTAGTGCAATTCCATAGCCCCCAAAATCTTGCTCAAACTTTCAACTCAGATTGTAGGCTGTATTCAGCTGCTTCCTCCAATGCCATGAATTACTAGCAATAGGTATTTGGTCTTCCCTCTCCCATCCTGCATTCCACTGAAAAGAATCCAGAGCAACAATTCGAATGCGGAAAATGGCATTATGTGCACCCATCATATGTCCACTGTTCGGTGAATCCTGCACCTATATGAGCATCTTTCTGTCCAAACTCAAAACCAACATGGACCTGCTTGAATTGTTTCTTCCTGGATCCTCAGAATTAGTGCAGAAAAATAGACCTACATTTGCTGATTGTGGTTGTTTGTTTGCCAGTCCCATTCCTACTGCCAAGGCTCTTGATGACAAAACATACTACTCACTCTGAGTCACTCACTTCTCAACTTTCCTTTCTTGCTCGTTGCATTGATATCCTAAAAGATGGCTGGGATTTGCGACAGGGAATTCCTCTTTGCCTCTGAAGCCATGCTGCCAATCCTTCAATTCTTACTGCAGTGAATGGCTTGACTAAATTCTTGGAGGTGGCCTTGAGTGTTCAAAGATCAACCCTGTCTGGGTTTTGGCAAACACTAGATGACTATCTGGATGCAAGTCATGAACAACTTGCACATCTCATCAGCTCAGTACATGATGCCTTTGTACTGATCATGTCTCCTTCTGAACACCATGGTAGGCCCGTGTTCAATATCCAAACATCGGTACTTCTATGACAAAGTATGTGAACTAGAAACATTTCACGACGTTGGGAGTTCGTCAATGGGTAGATGACAAGATTATCAACCACTTTGTCAAAAAATGGTGTACCCAGTCTCACGTGACCTTAGGCCTTAGTTCTTTTTTTCTGGTTAACCATTTGTTCCAAGATAATGGCAACTGTAGCAAGGTCTATTCTATTGATCAGCTGGTTGGCAATGATATGATCTGATATAAGCTATTGAGGTAAGGGTGGACATGACTCCGGGTCCCGGTTTACCGGGACCTGTGATGCTGGTAACCGGAGGGTAAAGCTAGCGACCTGTGACCGGTCTAAACCCGTGGGAAACTGGTTAACCAATACCGGGGCCTGCCACAGGTAAACCGGCCGGTACCGGTATAACCTGTGCATACTAGAATATTTATGTGTAAATACTAATATTGATACTAGAATTAGTACTTGTAGTACTAGACTACTAGTATCATGTACTAATGTTTGTATTGAATCCTAATACTAATATTGGTACTAAATTTGAGTAAGTATTGGTACAGTATTAAATAAAGTATTACAGATAAGAATACTAAAAATCTTCAAAGAAATTTTTTAACATGGATTATGGAAATAAGATCTCTGAACTACTGAATGTATTATCCCTACTATTATAGCTGCATATGTGCATGTTAATGTAGTGAATACTGCTCATATTAGTACTACTTAGTTTTAATACTGGTAAGTACTTTGAACTCTAAATGTTGAGAACCATTACATCTAGAATAAAATATTATCATTATATTCAGTAGTAGAACTGAAGTATGCAACTGTCATCAGTAATGGTTTTTTGTGCATACAGGGCTCTACCACTAAGTCAAAAGGAGTTGTGGGTTATCATTATATATGGGTAAAGATGATACTTACAGAGTTTCATGTGAATATAGCTGCATATATGCATGTTAATGACACATATATTGTCTTACTTGTTGTTGATTTAGCAAGAATTCCCAAATGTAAGTACTAGGAGGTTTAATATACATCTGAATACACACTGTAAGTACTAACTAATCATATTATTATTTTATATTGGCACTTAGTACTGATATTTGCACCAGTATTGAGGCAAAGTTTTGTTCCCACGGGTCTACCAGTACCGGCCGGTCATGATGAAAACAAAAATTGCGACCTGCAACTGGGCATAACCCATGGGAAACCGGTACCGGGACCCGCAGGTTAAAAAACAGGCTGGTTTCTCACAGGTAAACCTGCCGGTACCAGGTCAGGACCCGGAGTCATGTTCATCCTTATATTGATGTGCCAGGCAAATAAATCTTGGGTGAGCTTTTTCTCTTCAAGGTCAGCTTTATGTCTAACTTTTCATTCTCAGCGAACCCAAAAACTTGCTACGTTTGACCAAGTTTTTATCCCTATCATTGGCAACAGAAATCATTGGTATTCAACCTGAATTGACTATACGCAGAAATGCATCAATATATGACAGTCTCTGAGACCTGTGTTTAACGAATCACTGTAAACACCCAGAACAATGCAAAAACAAAGCATTGATAATGGTACTTCTGTAAAATAAGATGGCGCATATTATGGGCTAATTTTTCATCAGGCTTTGATGTGGCTTGTGGAGCCCTTGGCAGTCATTTGTTCTCAAAATGAAGTGGTCCGCTTAAGAGGTGACTTGGCTCACTGGAAGTACAATCACCATGCCACAGTACATTGTATCTAATTGCTCTGCTTGCCCTCTCACTAAAAGCATATCACAGGTGCCATTTTAGCCCAATATGTATGATTGCGGCGTCCATACACTTTGGCACCTCAGACACATCATTGACCTTGGTTTTGTGGATGGAAGCTTGGATGCAATGCACCACCTACCATTTACTGATGATATGGTTGGCAAGCATTTGAGATTGGCTCAGGAACTGTTGGACAAAGGTTGCCTCTGATTGAGTAATGATAATATGTCAAAAACTTGTTGTACACATGTCATTTCTATCTCTTTTTGCTCCTACTCCTGTTCATAACAGGTCTTGTGCCTCCTACTACCGGAATGGTTTGAATCCTAGCCAACATGGACAATGCATAACTTGATTCCTTTGCACCTGGAATTATCTCAACGCGTTACTACTCTATGATGCCACCCATTGCTGTGAGATTTACGCATAACATCCAAAAAGTCTTGGGCTGGTTTAATGCATACTAACCATTAGTTCTTGGTAATCACAAGTCAAAGCTACTTACAGGTCAGATTCAGCTGCTGTCAAAAACTTCAGAGGCTGCTTTCTCTGTATTTTATTTTTGATTTACTTTAATTACTTTTTACCGTTGACTATGGGTGTCCTGATCTTAACTCAGTATGTCTCCAATTGAGTTGAATTGGCATTGAACTCATATCTTGCCCATAGATTGAATCGCAATGTAGCAAGCCATACTCAGCATACTCATCTTATAAGCCATCCCACATACCCAACCTTGTGTCTCATTCTTGAGTCTCACTGGTCCCATTGAAATGGATCTGTTGAATCTTCTTGCTAGCTGCACTCAAGCTATTTTCATTCCAATATACATCCTCTTTTTATCGGTATGCTCTCATTAAGCCTTTTCTGGTATGAAGCTTTACTGACTCCAATTTTTTCATCAGACTGATGGCCTTCTCAAGACCCCAAGTTCAAACCCAATGCATATTGCCCTGAGCTCAGATGCTTCAGGACTGCGCTGAATAATATTGTTCTTTCTACTCCAGTGCATTGCTCCATCCATGGCATTGGATCCCTTTAACATGTCTTGTGTTTTGTCCACATGTCCGCAGACAAACATCTCCTGGCCCCCCAGCAACAAGATTTTAGTTGATTTGGTCAATGTCATTCCCTTGCTATCAATGCTTTATTATGGTCATCTCCTTTCATCTCACGCTATTGCTCATGGATGCCTTGATGCATCTTTTGCTTTCTGCTTCTTGCCCATCTGGTGAATTTGTCCTACTGTTCTGTATTGGAATGATCTCACTCTTATGTAGCTCACCTTGTGCTTAAATAACATATGGTGGAATCATTTGCGATTGCACCAAAGGACAGCCCCTGTTTCCCAAGGAGTCCAAAACAGAGATGCAATGAATAGAGATGCAGAAGCATGGATTCATTTCTAATGCAGCCTTTCACAAGGGAGCAGATGAACATTTTCCTCTGGACCAGTTTCAAGCTTCAGGCCGAGCTGACTCACTCCCTAATGGGTATCAGCAGGTTGAAACCTATCACAAATCCCTTACTCACCTGCTATGGATTTGGAGGTTGGCAACAAAGGTTAAGCTGAGTGTGTAGAAAGAGAAGCACTTGTATGAAGACAATGAAGATGTTATTGAGTCTGAGGTCTCTGAGCTCAGACCAGTCTACTTATATACAACGGGACTGGGACCCCAGTCACTACTACACAGGACCTGGGATACCTATCCATGTGGGTCTGAAACAAGGGGTACTGTTGACTGCCACTTGTCAAGCTACTGTCAGCTTTACCCTGCAAGGGTTGATCCTGCCAGGTGTCACTGTCAAGTGTTAGTGTCAAGAGTTACCAACCACTTGAACATGTCTACACTACCAGATAATGACATATGTCAAGATAAACATATCATAGATAATCATATGGCATAGATAAGATAACAATGAGGAAATCTGTGACAAAACCCTCAAGGCTTGCGGTGCTGGTCATGGCCAACCTCGGACACAGCAATTGTCCCATCACAATTTTTTCAACAAACTCAAAGCTTTGCTGATAGGTATGCGACCTAGTAGGCTAGGGACCATGATAGCAGATTACCCAGAAGTTGAAGCTCTGGGAAGCCCACTGTGACAATCTGCTCTATGCCCATGGTGCACCTGATGCCTGTGGAGGAACAGTATGGTTGAGGCAAGTCTTTTTCATAAATCTTTTTTGGATATGTAGTCTAAATGCCAAACCTTGTAAAGATGCAGTGCAGTTTCATGTGCGGTTAGTAATATATCAACCTTTGCTTGTATAGTACTGATGAAATTCAACTTTTAGTGGATAATTGAGGACCTGCATTCATATTGTGTCTTATGTTTTCTTTTTTGAAGGCACTGATTGGCATAACAATCTGACTTATGGCTGCTTGTTCCTTTCTTGCTTGTAGTCAATCTCATAGTCTATCATGCTGCCAATTTCAGCTTTGCACAACTTGCAGGCTGTATTCAGCCACTAGTGACTTTTCAATGATTTTTTGTAATGCAGCATCTTCTAAAAGCTTCTTGTTTGAGAATCAGCTGTAGCTGTAAGATTAACATGTAACCACCTGAAAAGTCTCAGTCAGGTTTAATGCATAACTACCCAATTATAATTATGTGTAAGAGCCAGCTGGCACATTTTACTGGATTACCAGGGGGAGAAATCAGATGCCGAGGATTTGGCTTTGCCTAAAATGGACATGAAAAACATAACTCTCATGCACTAGACTTAAATTAATGTTCAGATCTTATGCGTAAATTGAAATATACAAAAGTCTATTCTGTTACACATAACAAATGTGATGCATAATCTACCTATTATATTGTATATATGGCACCGCATTGGCACTTGCAGGTCAAAGCAGTACAAGAAAAAAAAACCATAAAATCAACGCTGAGGACCTGTACATGTGGATGATTGGGTTGCACACTTCGTGGGATATCTATCTGCCTCGTCAAGTGTAGGGTCAGAATTTGCTTGACATTTTTTACCCTTCCGTTTGTCGTAGCTACTGTAAGGATTATTCATTAGCTCAATCTAGAGGAAGCAGGAATGGGAATGTACCCCTTAACATAAGCAATATCCTCCATAACGGCCACCACATCCTTCAGCACCAAGAGTGAACCCTCCTGTTCTGCATCTGAATAAGTGTTCAAGAACCACCACCTCAAACACACTAGCATGCTCAACAATCCACGTTGTCCAGGCTGCTCAAAATCATTGCATTCCCCTTCTCCTTCCCCATCCACCACAATTCTTCCCATGTCATCGCACTCCCACCATTCTGGACAGATCATCGACCACCATGTCCACCATTTTTCCCCAAACTCTACTACATCTCCGTAGTCCCTAACCATCACCAAATGCGCAATTTTATGGTTCTTGAACCAGTTGTGAACAATTACCGGACGACCCTCTGTTGAATATGTGGATTTCTGTTGAAAAAAGTTTTTAAAAAAGATTAGCTAATATTTTAAATTATTTCCAGTGCAATTTCAACTTACAGCACCACCTGGATTATTGAAACCAAATTCTTTCTCCAAACACCCACACTTTCATGGCATTCATCCATTCAGCTTCCCCCACTAGGGTTTAAAAGTGTGGTTTATATAACCACTCAAAACTGGCAACTGCACTGCACTGAACCGCAGTGCAGATAAAAAAACATTGCACCGGTGCAGTGGTTGCACTGCAGTACAGTTTCCAGTTCTCCAAAATCTGAAAATTTAAAGAACTGATGAAAGCTGGTGCTGCACCAGTGCAATTTTCATTAGTATACTGTAAATTTTGAAAAGTGGAAAGTGTAGCTAAAGCTCTAATATACTTAGTCCAAACTCAATTAAATGATCTGATACCACTCTCAACAACTTATACCTATTAGAACACCTTTTGCTGATACATTTTAAGTGTAGGTTATGTTTTATTATCCTATTTATTGTAACATAAAGTGGTTAGAAGGCCAGTTCCACTGGTGTTGCACTGGTTTGCACTGATTTGAACTGGAACCGGTGTAAACTGCAAAACTGCACTGCACTTGCACCAGTGCAGTGGTTCTTGTCTGTGCAGTGCACAGTGCGGCCAATTTAAAAAAAATCAAACCGGTGCAGTTCCCAGTTTGCCCAAAATAGGTCAAAAACCGAACCAAACCACACTTTCAAACCCTATCCCCCATGGAGTTTCTGACATCTGTTCCAGGCAGAGGCTACAGTCAGTTGTCAAAGCCCTCTTGAACGCATCGTGGCTAGTGTTTCTCATGGGTCAACCCATGGGTATCTCAGCCATAACCTCACCCACACCCACTATACCCATACCCACCAAACCATGGGTTTTTCTTAGTGGGTTTTTCATAAATCACATCATATGCAAGGGGAAATCATATACAACTCCCTCCTTTGTCTTAAATACTGAGTAAAGACATGAATAAAGAACATGGAATATCATAAGCCTTAGATTTGTGGCTTTGAAATTTGGTGGGTTTGAAAGCCTCATAACCCTACCTACACCCATGAGTAGTGGGTCCAAAAAACCATGGGTTTACCCACTACCCATGATTAACACTAATTGTGGCCAGGTCTCTTTCAATGCGAGGACATCATCAGGAGTGATGGAAGACCTAGCAGATGAGTTGGACAAAGTGGAATCAAATGGTTTGGACAGGCTGGATGATGCAGTGTGAAGATCCAAGTCGACAGCATTGACAGAAACTGTTTTTTCCCCAATGCCTACAGGAGGGTCTGGAGTCAAACTAGGAGTGGATGCCAAGGCATCAGAAGGATTAGATGCAGTGGATTTGAAGAGTCCATTGCTGAAGGAAGTAGCCTCCTGGGAATCAACATTGGGTGGTCCGTCAGAAAAACAAGGCTTGGACAACACATTGGAAGTGTCTCCAGAGGCACGAGAGCTGGAGGATGCATTGGAAACACTCACAGATGAACAAGCATTCAAATGAGGCTTGGTCAACATGCTGGGAGCATCTGCAGAGGCACCAGAGATGGAGGATCCGTCGGAAACCCCCACAGATGCATGAGTGTTTGAGGAATCAGAAGAGTGGGACCTGTCACCAACAGGAGAGCTGTTGGAAATCTCGGCCAACACTGCAGACATGAAACAAGCAGCTGCAGATGCTTTGGGCCTAGATGCCATGACACCAGGAGTGGATTGGGAAGCCTCAACATTGGAAGGATTGGATGGAGTGAAATGGGAAGCCACATCATCAGAAGGTTTGGAATTGGTGAGCTCATCCCTTCCACCACTTGAGTTTCTGCAATCAACAACCATATCTCCCAAGGCCTTTCCCCCCTCAATGTCTACAGGTTTGACCGGGGGTGGAGGGCCTGGGTCTGAAGTTGAACTAGGTGTAGATGCCATGACATCAGGGGATTGGGAAGTCCCAACATCAGAAGGATTGGACAGAGTGGAATGGGAAGCCGCATCATTGGAAGGATTGGATTTGGTGAACTCATCCCTTCCATTGTTACCCTTGCCAGAATCAACAGCCACGTTGTTGTCCTGCATACCAGATAATTCTCCCGCACATGGCTCAATGTCATCAGACTAATCAGGTCTAGGACCAGCATTTCCCAATTCTGCAGGCATGTCAGCACTCTCATCAGCATCTCCATTCTCGAAGTCCCTCATGTTGAGATAACACTGTCCACACAAATCAAGATAATACATCCTTCTTCTCAACTCAACCTGACAAAGCATATTCCAATATCCAATCTCCTTTATGCAATCTTCACCGCACATCATTTGAGTAATATAGATTTGGGTGTTCCTGGAAGATAGAATGATGGGACCATAGACAGCTGGGCCATTCTTGGTACTAGGCATTGCAGGAGATTTGGCATTGGCTGCCAAGCCACCTTGTCCAGTGTGAAGATGTTCAGAGTCATTCATAGAGACCTGATCAATCTTGGACTCCTCCTCTTCCTCTTCCTCTTTGGATGACTCCATAGAATCTTCAGCATTGTTGTTCTCCTGCTGTCAACTCTTCCGTTTCTGACTTGGTTTTCCTCCCTTCTCTTTCTTTGCCTTCCCCTGCCTTTCTTTGCCTTCTGCTTATCTTTTCTGTCCCAATCAACATCCATAGAGAGCACATCATCCAGAACTCCTTCATCTTGCATTCATAACAAAGAAGAATTATTCAAAATTGCATCTAGAGCTGACAATGCAGTGGAGGATGTAGCAGGGGTTGTAGCAGCATGAGTACCAGCGTTTCAACATGGATCATTGTAATTCAAACCTGCGTGATAAAAATGATGAGCTACAATAAATTTAAGAGTCAAGCGAACACCTTACTGGGATCTTTGTTTGACATAAACATCATGAACGACCCAATCACATACTTCAAAAAGTAATCAGGCTCCCAATTCTCAAATTTTCTTGAATTAGGACTGGGAGATATTGCCTGCGCTGATTCTACAATGATTGTCAATAGGTAATCCCAAATGGAAAAAAAGGACAAACTCACATCATCATATAGTATTCCTCCCCCTGTTCTACTGGCAGCGCACCCCCAACAAGAAAAAAATTTAGACCAGTGCTATGGTGTAGGAGGTCCAGAAGCAGCTGCAGCAAAATTACAATCTTTTGGCGTAAACTAGAAATCTAGGATCAGAGCTAACTCATGCTGCAAACAAAGTACACCTACGCATCTTGAACTTGCTCTTTCATCTCAGTAATTTCACTCCCAAGGTCACCTTTAGTCAGCTTCCCCTTTTTCAACAACCTCTCCTGGAGCTTGGTCATCTTCTTGTATGGTTCCTTGTTCTCCTTCTTGACAGATTCCCAGACAAATTCCTCCTCTGCCTTCCATAACTCCCTCACAATCTTGACCCAGAAGTCCAAATGATTCCTTCCACTACCAGTTGCAGCATCTGGATTCTCCTTAATTCGATGTTTGTATTCAGCCTGAATTTTTGGCTTGTACTTCAGCTGGTTCATTAGTGGTATTGAAATAAACCCTGACAAGTTCTCAGAGGCATATTTTAATATTTGCAACAAGTTGTAAGCACAGCTTTTACCCAAAAAAGAAATATCAATACAGAGAGAACAAGGGCCCGTGGGAAAAAATGCGCATTTTTCCCATGCTTGTGTAGGTCACCTGCACCCAACCCTAGCCCTACCTTGCATCCTAACCCTAACCCTTACTAATATTTTAACAGTGGGGGCAAGCCCCCACACCCCCATTATTATTCTCAACCCCTAAACGCTAACCACCCTAACCCTAACCTATGTTCACTGTTTGTTTGGCACTGTTTTTATCAGGTCTCTATGTTAGGGTAAGCACAAGTGCTTACCCTAACAGGACCTGACCAAAACAGTGCTTATTACTATATTTGGTCATAACCCTAACTTTAGATTAGGGCAAAGTGGAGGCACCACTGGAAAAAGGCAAAAAATAAGGGGGTGTAGCCATTTCCGTTTTTTCCCACAGCCCCTAGTTCCCGAGATATGGCCCAATCTTACTAAACTATGGTTAGGGTTTATTAGGCAGTTATAGGCCATGAGAGAACTTGTTGCAAACATTAAAATATGCCTCTGAGAACTTGTTGGGGTTTATTTTAATACCGCTATAGCCTCTGGTGTGTACATGGGATGACACATGTAAAACTTAGTGTCCTCCGTGCAATGAGGGCTACCCTTTCTGATCTGCTGCAAAAACTTCAACAGTGATGCAAAAGGATCAGCTCCCTGTGCCTTCCTTTGATCTGATGATGCTTTGCCAACATAACAATGCATCCAGTTGATTACTTGTGTAAATGGGAACAGTGAGCTCATCAGCTTTGAAGACTTGTCAAAAAAACAAATGTACCGCAGAACCTCAGGCTTTAACACAATCGTGAACTTCTTTCCTTTGTTTCAAAAGCGCTTCATGCTCATCTACTGGCAGAGGGCAAGGATCTTTGTTGAGTGGTGCAAATTCAGCTGGCTCTTCACCTGTATGCCACGGAAACTTATCCGTCCACTGCTTTGTAAATTTTGCAAGCCAAGCCGATTTCTTTGCCTGCTTCTTAATTTTCCCATAGTCAGGCAAGTGCTTCTGGAGATACCGCAGATGTGCCCCTTTAAATGCCCCTGAACTTCCCCTTTTTTTCACCTCGGGCACCTGCACCTCCCCCTCCTCTTCCTCCTCCTCAAGCTTGTCTTTCTCCTTGTCCTCATCCTCACCCTTGTCATTCATTGTTGTTGTCATCGACATTGTCCCCCAACTCTAGAGCTGCCTTTTCTACCAAAGCAGTGGCACCAGCTTTATTAGCGGCCTTCAAAGAAGCTTTTGTGGCTTTGGAAGCAGTGGCATTAGCATGTGAGGAGGAAACTTTCACGGCTTTGGAAGCAGTGGAATTAACATGCAAAGAGGAAACTTTTGCAGCTTTAGAAGCAGTGGTGTCAGAGGAATTCCTCAAAGTCCTGGTTTTCATAGTGGCCTTCACGAAAGAAGCTTTTGCTTTCAAAGAAGCTCTTGAGGAAGAAGTTTTCAAAGTTGAGGAAGAGGTTTTCAAAGAAGTAGCTGTAGTGGTGGATGCAGCCAATTTACTCTTTCTTCTAGCCATTGAAATAGAGACGATTCAGCTTTTTCTGAAAGAAGTTCAGTTATGTGTTTAGAGAAAGTAAAAGTGCATCAGGAAAGTAACAGTTAAAGCTAGAAAAAGTAAGCAGTCAAACAGATATCAAATATAGGTACACAAAGAACTGTTATGCATAACTAGTTATCATCTTATGCATAAATGAAATCTAATTGGTAATAATGCAATGTACATAACAAGAAAAATAATCAGATTAAAGGACATAGCACGCACATAATCACCCCCCATAACTGACTATTGCCCATCATTCAACCTGTCATTCAGCCCACTTTACACTTGATCATGACACCAGCATTTTCTTGCACATAAATAGTCCTCCAGGCAATCCTCCGTGAATCCCTGCCTCCCTGGCACTGCCAGATGGACTCCTCAAGGTTACTTGGAAACAAATCCAACCCAGCTGGAGGTAATGGTATGATTCCATGCTCTACAAGTATGGCCATATCCTCTCTGATGTGAGTTGCTTCAGTGGCATTCTTAGCAGCAATTTGGGTAGTCTCCCTAGTGGCAGTCTGAATTTGATTACAGCATTCAACCAAATTATTTGGAATAGGCTGCAGCTTCCTAGAGTATTCTTCATGAAGTTGTCTCCCTGTGGATGCTGCATCATTCGATGTGGTGCGGAAAAGAGAAAGATAATATGCAGCCTCAACAACAGCGGAATTTCCAGACTAAACTGCAATTCTAAAGTTCCTGTTATTAGTTATCAGTTTATTAGCATAAAAGCACAAGCAATTAAAGAAGTCTATCTACGCGCAGTTATCTGTGTTAAGCTCAGTGACATGTTGAATGCACAGTGCACAAAGCTTTGTCGTAGTCAATGGGTTCCAAGTGAATAAATAATTCTCTACTATCCAGATTAGCTCATCATTTGTTCTCTGGAAAGTCATTGCACTTACCAGCATCCTGCTTCAAAGTAGTAAACTCGTGTCCAAAGCTTGCAGTGGCCGCTGCCATCATGCTTCTTAGATATAAAGATATTTCAGAGCAAGAACCATTGGGACACCGCAAGATACCTTACCTACCTTTTTTTCAGTCTAATTGAAAGTTGCAGAGCAGTTCGTTAAAATCAAGGATCAATGAACAGGCCAGATGTTTGAATGCAAGAATCAATATCAGCCCAAGCTCCACAACAGCCGGTGGCAACAATCTAGTTCTGCGGACCTGTATCTCAGATCTCGATTCTTTCCTCAATTCTTCAAACAACAGCATTATTTCTTGTGACAGCATATACTGAATGTAGTATTGTTTTTCTTTTCTCATATTTCTCCTTTTTTTAACACAAAATTTCAGATGAATACTCCCCCATCTAAAACCCCAGTTGAACATGAATACTTGCCCAACTGCGCCAGCAACTCTACCAAAATGCCTCCATCTTCCAGCAATGCCAATATCTCAAATTCAACTTCTTCTGCTAGTGTGGTCTCTTCTCCAGCCACAAACAGCATGGACAGTGCCTCTCTGAATACCTTTAGTGATTCAGAGGTCAATACAGAATCTAACTCCAGTGACAATGATGAGATCGCTTCCATGGGTGCAAAATCTCCATCCTGTGCAAAGCATGCAGGTGACAAGATCATCTACTTAGGTTATGCTAAGCGCCAGATTGTTATCAGAAGGGATGCCAGAGAGTCTGCTCAGACTGCCATCAATTTAAGCACTACTGCTTCCATTTTTGAGCATGAACTGGGGCAATTCTGGTAAGCTATGTTTACCTGGCCTGGCTCCTCTTACTTTGTAGAAGACAAGCCATACTGTGAATCTCTCAAAGGCGTGACTGATCAGCACGAGGTAAGGTTCTTATGCATTATTTGTCTTACACATTATTTTACTTATGCATAACAATTTAGATGTCAACCTGTACATGATTAGCAGTCCTGGACCATGTGAATACCAAGTTCTCCCAGGGATATGCAATGACCAGTGTTGGACTATCTGTATGCACTCGCCATGAATTTGTGATGCCAAATAGTGTAGTGGATTTGCAGAAAAGGGAGTGGTACATGATTTTTAAATTTGTCCAGACATTTCAGCTGAGCTGCATCTACATAGATATGCCAATGTTGATTATTCCTTTGGCTCTTTGCTGCATTATGTGGATCCTCAGCTAAAGCTTGTACAGTTGTATGACATTGTATGTCAATGTTCAAGAAATCTATGCCAACGTATGAAGTCCATGCCGGCACTTGTGAAAGAGAATTGGCCCCCAAAATCATTGCTCTTTGTTGTCCCTAAAACACATCTACTAGGGCACATTTAAAGCTGTCAAGTCAATTTTTTGCTGAATTGGCTCCCTGGAGCAGGTAGAACAGATGGAGAGGGAATTAAGAGGGGCTGGGCTCATATGGGACCTGTGGCTACAAGCACTTGAGATATGGGGCCTGGGAATAGGCATGAGGTTCTCAATGATCACTTTGGGCATTGGAACTGGAGGAAGCTGACTGGTTTGGGTGCGTAGACACAGTTCTTTTGTTTATTATTTTTCACATGGCTAAGGGCAATATTTAAATAGGTGTTCTATTAAGAAAATGTATGCATGAAGCAGTTGCTCAAGCTGAGATTCATTGTAAAAGCCTGGAAGAATTTTCAGAGGGTCAAGATGGTGAAGTGAAGGAGTGGACAGATATTATTGAGGCTTGGAACAATGAGCTGGAACTCCCAGTCAAGGAACAACAAGCAGTCAATTCCTAAAGCACTACAAAAACAGGCAAGTATTTACAATTGTTGGAAATACTTACAGCTAAGCTGTTATAGGCAGGTATGAATGAGGCACATGTTCGACTCAACTTGGTGAAAGAGGAGGCCAAGCAAGAGGACAAAGGGCCAGTGGTTCACACTGTCACGCCAAGTACCTTTCTGAGTCAAATGTTGGATGCCCAAGATGCAATGTGAGTGCTATTGCATTTCAGGTTTCTACTTATTGCTTATAAGCGGTTCTTCCTAGGCATACTTTGCAGCATGAAATGGCCAGGACAAAATCCAAGGAACAGACTCCTATGCAGCAAATGTTGATTATCCAGAAGCGCATGAAGATCAGTTGAATGGTGGGTCATCTCCATTCCTACCAGGCAGTGTATATGCCTGTGGTATTGCAAATTCTTGCGAAATGAGCAGCAAAGGGTAGCCTTCCTGAGAATGCCAAAGATATGCCATTAGTCTTTCCTTCCAAGTTGAGTTCAGAGGAGCAACAAGGCTGTTGGCAAGGACTGGTGGAGCTAGAACAGAAGCTGAGAGAGTTGCAGCTGTGTAGTTCTTTGGATCATTCGTGAAACAACCTTCATATAAAGGCTCAACTTTTGACCTACCGCATCACAAATGTTGTGCATCAAGGGCAACCTCTGGCTTCTCTGGAATAGCACCTGAGGGTTTGGAAGTCTCAGGTGCTATTCCAGAGAAGCCAGAGGTTGATCAATTTATCAGCCAGGAAATATTCTGATATTAGAGCTGCTTTAGTTCGGATAATTGGAGAACAAAAGGTGGGGTGGAGGAAGCTTCAGCCCTCAGATATACACATGTTGGATGATCGGGATATGGCAGCTGGTATGTCAAGGAAGAAGTTAAGAAAGAAGAGGAGAGCAGAGATGAGAGCCCAGGCTACAGAGAAGGAGCAAGCAGAGAATGTACGGGTAGGAATGGATGCATGCCGGAAGGAACTGGAGTGCATGTGGAAGGGTCTAGGTGAAGGTACAAGATTAACATCATGGATCTGGATGGAAGGTGGAGGAGAGCTAATAGACCAGGAGGCATTAGCGGAAGGTACATTCACATCATATGGATGAAGTTGAATAGAACTGATTGTCTTGATTCAGGTATCCGAGTGGAGTGGTGTAAGGTGCACGCCTGAGCAGAGCAATGGAGGGAAGAGGTCATATTAGTGGAGGAAGAGATGCAACACTGCTTGGTGATGTTGGATGTTAAAGCGAAGGATTGGGAGCAGCAGGCAGATTATGGTGGCCCTTTTTCAGTCAGAAAAGATGAGGAACACAGGGAGAGGGTGGTGGTATTTGCTTCCTTGCAAGCAGCAATGTTTTGTGGAACTTCTAGTTGATTTTCCATTCATTGGACTGGAGTGGTAGCTCAGGGTGTGGAAGATGCAAAGAATGTGGAGATGATGGATGAGCCAGGAGAATCCAAAGATGCAATTACCAACAACCAAGAAAACTACAATGATGATGGAGATGAGCAAGAGGAGGAGCAGGAGCAGGAGCAGGAGGAGTAGGACAGTATAGCAGGATACACATAACTCATAACTTCTTTTATTTATGTACACATAGCTCCTTTTATGCATAACAGCTAAATTCCATGCTTGCTCAGTAATAATACCTAGTCTATTTTTTAAGTATCGGCTGCTTGGGCACTTGTGTCTTATTACTAATCTTACATAATCTTGGCACCCTGCCGAAACCATACCAGTGTCTTTGTTTTGATGTTCAACATGCATTTAAGTTGTTTTATGGTTTCCTGGCCTACACTGGTGTAATATTGCCTTATGAATGCCTAACACTCCAAAATCTTCACTTTCCCTTGAAATAATGGCTGAAATTAACCAAAAATTAACACTAAGTACTCACTCTCTTCTGATAGCAAACTTGCATGAATTTATTCAGATTAAGCCCTTGACTTAAGAAAGTCATCTAAGAACTGAAATTCATTGCATTTATGCTTTTGCAATGCGGCAGATTGGAGGAATACGGTGTTTTGGCAGCGTTCCGAGTCGGACCGAGTCGGATCGGAGGAGATTACATAAGATATCGGCGTCTAAATACAAGTGCCCAAATGATCCGCCTTAGGTGACAGACTCTCTACACATCGTTACAATCGTGTAGTTGTCTGTTTACAAGAGACTAAATAATACCGTATTAGGACTTGACTTAAATGTTGTGAGTGTTTTGGACCAATGCCAGGGATTGCTAAGTACCGGCATCTGACTTATCCTCCAGTTTCCCCAGTGAGCCAGTAAAATGTGCTGGCTGGCTCTTACGCATAATTATAACTGGGTAGTTATGCATTAAACCCAACCAAGACTTTTCAGGAGTTATGTGTAACTTTCACAACCATGGGTGCAAGAATGCACACCAGTACAACCAGCAAAACAGAAGCACAGGTTTGCTGTGCCTGCTGTTGCATCTGCACCTTTTGCATCCACCTGCTCCTGTCCTGCTGCTGCTCTGGGTGATCTACAACAAGTGTTCTCTGAGAAAGGAGAGGAGCTGCGTCTTGAGGAACTGAGGCATGCATTGTGTCCTTGCCACAGTGGATCTTTGGGAAAGTACACCACCAGTCTTATTTCACATTTGATTGGTGATAAGCTCCCTGGTGGTTTCAACTTGTCAGCTGTAAAGGCATATTGTTGAACTCTTGGGGTTTGGGTTGTCTATGTGCTGACAGAATTCTTCTTGGTAAGATAGAGGACAGGCAAACCCAGCCAACCCCACGTGAGCATGTCACACGTTACATCACACTCCTTATTTAGTAATTTTACCATGCGTAAACTCTTCTTCGCCTCTTATTAGCCCAACCAGAGTTGTTATACAAAATCCACCTTGAATGTTTCATTTAAATACATCTCATAAGGTTATCTAATTTTACCTGTGATTTTTCAATGGAATCTGTGCGAGTTATATACAAAATACTATCAAGATGTATGAGTATTGCTAATTACAAGTGAAGAAGTGTACACTATAACTATATACAAGTGAAGATATGATACATATATGATCATGGATACAGGATAAGTATATACAATGCAATAATAACAATAAGAATATGTACTAGGTGATGTTTTGTCAAGCAATTCTTGCATAATTGAATCAGGAAGTATACACCAGTGAACCTCTGTATTTGCGAGCAGCCCAAGCAGCTTGTCGTCCATTCAGTCCTCAAGCATAAGTATCCATGAATCGGTAAGTCCGTACAACAAATCGACGGATTGTAATCAAAGGAACCTGCTCCAATGCTTCCAAGGTGTTCCGATGAAGGTCCTCCTCTCTACTGGACTCCGGATAAAAGCGATAGATCCAGTTTGAAACATGGTTCTGTACCCAATTTTTGCGCTTGCCCATTTGTAAACGCGAAGAAAAAGAAAGTAGACGATGGAAAAGCTTAAATGGAAATCTTACTTTTCGTGATTAGCGCAATTAGCGGAAGTGGCCAGAATTGTATCTCATATTTCTCTCTCATTTTTTAGTTTAAAAGTATAGAAAAAAGCTGATCATTGAGATGAGATACGTTCTCATTGATCATTGGGAGCAGATTTTGTCAATAGCCCTTAGAAAGAGCACAATTTATTGAAAAGTAGCTATACTGATGAGAATTACCAAATAAAGGGCATCACGATCTGCCACGTGGGGTTGGCCGGGTTTGCCTGTCCTCTATCTTACCACCATAGAGTCCGCTTAGCAGTTGGGTTGATGGGGTTACAGCAGCATATGCTAAGTGTTCTAGTATCTCTTTCATGGTGCCTGGAGCTGCAGATGATGGAGGTGGTGGGGGTGCTGTTATCAACAGTGAAGAGTTCACAAAGTTCCAGGAGTGTTTTGCCACTCGGCATATCAAGCTCTACATGCACTACATCAAACATGACTGAGATTGCATTTGATGCTCACATTGAAAACCTGGTATCCTCCGCAATGCCAAACTTGGAAGCGGCACTTGCTGCTGTAGCTGCTGTGCAAAACCAGATTGCCAAAGATGCAAACCGTATTGATGAAGGTCATCTTCTTATCATGTTTAACGCTATTGGCAATGTAGGTCTCATTCACTGGCAGCCTGATGTTCTTGGGACTGTGGAGTCCATGTACAATGCTCTGCACAAACATCTCGCTATTTCAACCTTCAAAACCGTGGTCACAGCGTCCGGATACACATTCATGAATGCCAATCTATTGTTCATTACCAACTACAGCTTCTTCATGAAGCTCTACCGAAGTTTTGTCTTTGGATTCATGGCCGAGCAAGCATGCAAAGAAGGCAAGGCTGCAGGAGTTGTTGTGATGGAAAATGGGTGCAGAAATGTGTATCGACGCCGCAACCATGTGAGTACTAACCTTTTTGATCTTTTTTCTCTCACTAAAGGTTCATTAGCTTCGCAAAATTCGCGTCAAGCAGCTCAAAGACAATGGCTGCAGCAAGCACATTGTGCGCTTAGCTGAGGAGAATGAAGGCCATTTGGAGGATGAGTGTGACCCCAATCACAATGGGGAACAGTATTTGTCTTGTGCAAAAGAGGGTTGCAATCCTGTTGTCAGCTCCCTTTTACGCCTTGCGGATAGCAGATATCAAAAGGCTTTTAAACGACAAACTGGTGCTCGGTATGTGCCCCCCTTCTTTGTAATGACAACATGCCTAATCCTTCACAGGGCGGAATGCATTCGCATTGAGCCTGCAGCACCAATCACAGCTACAATCACCCATTTTCCAAAGGGTGTCCCCATTGATTATTTTGAGCCCTCATTCTTCAATCAAATGTCGGTGCGTGAGCGAGCCATCTATATGAACAATGGAGTTGCTCTTCCAGTACCCAACATTTGTGCTGATTTGACTAGGACGCTGGAGTGGAAAAATCTTCCTTATGATGAGTTCATGAAGAAGTTTGGAGAAGATACGCTCAAACTATACAATCTTCCCACCGATGCCGAATTGAAGCAGCTGAATGAGTATGATGATGAGGAGTCCTCTGAATAGATCAAGAGCTTTCATTTAGATTGGTACAAGTACAACATATATAGACGTATAGACTATTTTCTCTATCATCTTATTATTGTCCTATAATACCCTGCTTCCTCTTGAAGCATGCGTGTCCAGCCCAGCCTACTCCGAAAACACCTTCACAACTACTGAGGGCATCAAGACTGAGGCTGAGGTTGAGATCAGGCTCAAGCTCGAGTCCATCGGTTGCCAGCATTGATTCACTTGACTGATCCAGCACTCCCGCAAGGCTTACTTGTATGTGATCCACACTTATACACCTCATTCTCACCTGTATCTCACTTTCTTCCTTTCTTCCACTGGCTTTCGCATTGCTATCTCGGCACCTCCTTCCCCAGAACTCGATAATCTATCTTGCCATTCACCTTTGAATATACAGCTTCCATCCAGTCTTTTGCACCTTGCATCTGTACCATTATTGGCTTTTCGGACCCCAGTTTCCCCTCCATCATCTTGCTCAGCCCACAACACCCAAACTAGCCCTATCTCTGCAGCCACTTCTTATTACCGCGTTTATCGATGCAACAACAATGCTACAGAACATGGCTCTAATCTCAGCACTGGCGAGGTCACTGGCCTTATGAGAATGCTTAATCTTAACAGTAGTCCAACTATAGGTATTAGGTATGTATGATTATTTCCTACCGTCTTGCTGTTGCTCACATGTCTCTAGAACGGAGACGGCGAGATATGCGAACACCTTCCTCAACAACACCAGCAGTCATTCAGAGGCGCTCTTCCTTCTTCTCCCGAAGTTTTGCCTAATAAAAAGGCCATCACTACTTTGCCGACTTGTAGCACGCTCTCAACTATTCCCAGCTCTTCTTCATTCCAGTCTTCATCCAGTTCTATTCCTACATCCGTCTCCAACTCGAGCGACATGTCTGCAATATTCACCTCGATATCGTCTTTCATTCACGCTGCTGAAGACGGCTCTGCAGGCCAGGTCATCACCGGTTGGGATATTTGACAGGCAATTTCTCGTAAGTCAAGTATCCATATTGTGTACTCATACTGAATACTCTATACTCTAGAATACCTATCTCCAATAACATCTGCATTAGGCATATTACACAACTTTACCATCAATTCTCAAGTTCAGTTTCATGCTCCGCTAGCGTTTGAAGCAGCGTTGCTTGCCGATGGGACGTATGACCTTATGCCAGAGAATTTGATGGTTTTTATTAATTCAGCTGAATGGACTCTATGTGCGTAGTATCCTTTCCATGCATTAAAACCAACTAACCTCTCCCTCTAGCTTCCAGCTCATCGAATGACCCAGTGCTCCATTTTGTGCTCTTCGTGCCTTCAGCAAAACGTCGACCTCTGACTATCAATCCGTCCAGCTCTAGTGCTTTCCTTATTCCTCAGTGGGGTGGGATAGTCATCCTAGACCTTCCTGCTTCGCCTCCAATGACACTGGGTTTGACACTTCCCGACCTCCTATCCTCGTTTTCCCCATTCTCGCGCCAACTATTAACGCTTCTTGGATTCCCGCGTTTACCTCCTTCAATATCATTGTCCTCTAAAGGCACTCTATCTCTGTGGCAGATGTCAAAGTCCCTGAAACAGGTCCCATTGACCTTGAAGCTCTCGAAAAGGACTCGGATGCTCTGTAAAAGTTTACTCTTAATCCGAACACCCTTGCACATATTCCTAGCTCTGGTGACAGCTGTACGTTGTATGATACCAACGACGACCAGTTCAAGTCACCCAATGTGTATATTAATGGCTTGCCGCCGCATTATCCGGAAGACCAGCTTTTCAAACTTTGCTCTCTGTTCGGAGAGATCCGAAGCGTGAGGAGCTTTACGAGACATGTTGGCGAGAAGGAAAGCGGCTATGGGTTTGTACTGTAAATCTGTTTGTGTTCTGCCTTGATGTTGTTCATTCTGACTGTTGTTTGTAGGTTTGAAACAGTTGACGCAGCCGAAAAATGCATCCAGTCTCTTCGTCGATTCAGAAACCTTCATCCAACATTTTCAAAGGTTTGTTTGTTCCATGTTTGTTTCTTTTGAGAGTCTAACGTTCTTCGTACAGCAATCTCACAAAATTCCCGGTATGCCCTACACCCAGAACCAGCCTTCATCGTCGCAAAGTCACAGTGCATGGACTCACGAGATGGACAACGGTCCGAGTCTCGCTCAAGGTGCCTACGATTCTGATAGCAACCATTCTGCTGTTGAAGCTGGAAAGACTATGACCGGCAAATTGTTCAAAGAAAAAATGGAACACTTGCAGGATCCGAATAGTACCAACTTGTATTCGAAGGGTGAGTGTCTGTGTTTTTGTTTTTTTTTCCCGTTCGAGTTGCTTGGGGCTTTGGTCGGGGTTCTCGGTGTGGAATTGAGAGACTTCTTGGTGCTTCTGACACATGTCATGTTGTGTTGTGCCCTGCCCCTCGATTCGATTTTGCACCTCTACCATGTGCTTCTCATGTCTACCATCTCAGGCACATCCTTACTGAACGCGTTTTCCTTTTTTCTAGACTTCCATTAAGCATCGACGAACCGGTGAGTTGGTTTGCTTGATTTGGACTTCGCGTTGTTCGCGTTCCTGTCCAATGAAATTTTCCTCCTTCCCTGTCATTCAAATCCATGGATTTAGTCATCCTTATATTGTACTTATTCTCAGAGTCGTTTTCATACTTTCACATTAAAATTGATTTAGACCAGCTGACTGAGTTAGATTGCGCTGTCGCTACACTCCGAAGCTGCTAAAGTAATGTATATAATATTGATATAATATGAATATCCCGGTTCGGAAAATTTGCGAAAATTTTAGTAAATTCATGGATTTCGTGAATTTTATTGGTTGAGTCGGTTTGAATCAACAAACGCGAGCGCACAGGTGTCACATGCCAGTCCATGGGCCGGTGTATCTGGGATCGCTCCCCCGATCCTAGATGCATGAACAAACAAAGCCTCGGATACGGCCCGAACAATCGACGGAAATATACAAGGCGAAAATGAGACCGTGAGAAAATGGAGTAAATTCCTGCAGCAACCAACGTCACCTGCGAGAACCTCGGAAATGCGCATTAGGCATGGCAGGCAAGTTGAGAGGCAATATATTCAGATATATATGTGTGATAAAATACAATTACAATGAGCTTGCAGTAGAGAGCATCGGACAGAGAGCCATAGAATGTTTGCAGGAAGACAAAATAATCAGTGCCTTACTCCAATAGCTCCTCTTTGAGTAACAGTTCAGTTTTGATGATTGTTGGAGCACTTGCAGACTTGTATTGGGCCCCAGAAGATGATAAAACATGGTGCAAGCTGTGCCAAAACAAGAGCAGCAAATGCAATATTCCTTTCTCTCGCTCTGGCTGCTCTCTCACACACTTTCGCGAGTATTGTTACCAGCATCCACAATCTTTGTGCACAGAATTCTTGACTCGCATTGAGTCTGGGTTGTAACTTTTTTTGATCAAGCACAGTTGGCCATAATTGTCAACTCTCAGTAGTCATTGTTCTTTCCAATTTTTTTGTTGTCTTCATTGTCTAGGCTTCCTGCCTCCTGGATGGGCCACTGTAAATTGTATTCTGTCACATTATCATTGTGTGAACTGAACTGCATCAGCAAAACCTGGGTGAACTGTGGATTGCTGTGGATTGCTGTGGGTTGCTGTACAGCACTGTACAGAAGCCCAATACAATCCACAGAAGCCACAGTGCTGTCCAGTTCTGGACAGAGGGGGACCTTGCTGTGGGATCACCCAGGTTCTGCTGATGTGCATACATACATACACTTCCTTGTTATCAGTTACTTAGAATACTTTAGCTTATAACCTATGGCTATGAATGACCTTGTTTCTGTAACTAGTACTGTTGTATATATAAAATGAGTATATTATTGATATCTAATTTTGAAGTGAGTCAATGAAAGACTTTGAGGATATCTGTGACTGATATTGCAATTCAGAACTCTTAAGAGTTTTATACAAGCAATCTTGCAAGTCATTTCTCTAAACTACCCAGTGCTGATCACTTGCAGAAGGTGACTTCTACACTTCCCATTGGGTTCAAAATGGGTGCCATACAGAGAAGCAGTTCAAAGAGCATGATCCAAAAGGCTCTGTGAAAGAGTCTGCCTACAAACAGTGTTTAAAATATTTCTTCACTATAGATGAACTTGTAGCATTAATTGATTAGTTGCATGTGTTATGTAACTCATACCTGCACATGGATATTGCTTATATAATCAAAGTCGAGTCTAACTGCCTCAACACCAATCAATTTTACCTTACTTTGATTTCTTCTGAACTAAATACATTTCAGAATTTTTAAAAAAGGCAGAATTGACAAACACCATTGTAACTATATAAATACTTCCCTTCTTGCTACTAATCATGAAAGATCATCTAAGCCCACGGTTCATTGCCCAACATATTACAAGTATCTCTTGCTGGATCCCATAAGTTCCAGCTGGTCTTCTATAGGTTGTCAAGTGTGTGATGATGTGCTGTGGTTCAATAACAATGATATCTTGAGATAACACAGCTCTAACAGCTTTAGTCATCAATCAAGGATGTTGTGGATAAGGTGTGCAGCTAGCATCTGAGCTATTCAAATCAAGATGAGGATGGACTAGTATGAATTTGTGCAGGAATCCCTCTAGAGGAATTTCCAGAATAGTATCAATGGCCCCAGTGAGGCAAGCTTCTGTTGATTTGTCATAGGACTGAATAGCACTATTGCCTATGTGTGATGAATTGCAGCTGTATGTGTGGCCATTGTTATGGAACTCAACAAGGCGCTTGGCATTTGGTGGTAGAATAAGGGCATATTCTGGATGGGGAAGATCAAGGTAGGCCCGGTATGGATGCCCAGTAGAATGAAGATATCTTAATATCAAATTGTATTCATTTGGTCTTAACTTGGGTACCTTGGAAAGAAAGAAGGCAGCATCTGCAGAAGTTAACTCCTTTGAGACTGATGGTTTTGTTCTATCTTCAGGCTCCAGGATATTGGCAAATGATTTGTCTAGTGAATTGCCTGACTCATTATCATGAAGGAGCGCAAGAAGGTGGCAGAGTCTGGCCATTTGCCTTAACATGGTATTGTCCATATCATCTAGTAAAAAGTAAGCAATGTAGATTGGAAACACATTTAGCATAGAAGATACATACAAAGATGTCCGTTAGTCTTGATCTTCTGAAGCATACCATTTATGCGCTCTCCTGGAAATTCACTCAAGCCTGCTAATGGACCCCAATATTTGAGAAGAAGCTCATTATGCATAGCATAATGATGATTGGGAAGTGAAGCAAAATCAGTAAAAAGTTCCTGGATAGAAGCACGATATGCTATATAATGCCAAGTATAGCTTTCTGCCTCAGCATTTGAAGTTTTAAATGAGGCAATGATATTGGTGTTGAAGCAGACATATGATCAACAAATGGTGAGATCCATTACTCACCTGGTTATGTAGCAAGTAGACTGGTCTGGAGGACTAGTTGGAGAGCGAAGAGTTCTTGTATAGACAAGTAGTAGTACAACTGAGTGTGCTAAGGAGTACGGTAAGTACCTACAGTATGTATACTAAGTACAACTACAACTATACAGTATCATAGTAAGGTGGCTTAGGGCATAGGGTACGATCATAATGGTTCAACAGCATGTAAGTACGTTGTAAGATCGAGTAATTACGACTACGTTCGACTACTATTGTATTGAACAGTTCATATGCTTCATAAGCGTATGTATCATATTTATAGAACTAGCGAAATGGCATAATTACAGCGTCTAGTATGCTTATTGAGCAAATACAAAGACAGTGCTGTTGCCTTATGTAGCGCAGCTACAAAGGTGTTTCAAGGAGTATTAACGGGATGAAAGACTCATGTCGAGTCGATCGATGACGTCACTATCGTAAGCGTCAGATCCTTTCAACACTCCCCCTCGCTAAGAGTAGTGATAGGGAATTAAACTTTAAGGACTTAGAACCACGTTCGTGTCGTATGCGTGACCTGTGCAGGTACAGACGACAGACGCACCGATAACTCGATTAGAATAGCGAAAGTGCCATCACTCCTGCAAGCACAATAAGTACGGTCATCGAAGATTTATTCAAAGAAATGTAATGCCAAGAAGATCTCGGAATTTCTTGAACTTAATCAATGCGAGATTCTTTGTCAGAATATCTGCAATATTGTCTTCGGTTCGAACATAGAATAGTTCGACGTTTCCATTTTCAATCTTTTCCCGAATATAGTGGAATCGAATATCAATGTGTTTCGTTCTTCTCTCTTGAATTGGATTAGAGGCGAGGAAGATCGAACCTTGATTATCACCACATAACGGTAATGATTGAATAGGAATTCCGATCTCATTGAATAAAGATCGAAGCCACTCGAGTTGTTGACAGGAGTCGGACAATGCCATATATTCGGCTTCGGTGGACGAGAGTGCAACAGTTTTCTGTTTATGGGAAACCCAACAGATTGGAGCAGCGGCCAATTGTATGATCATCCCGGTATGGGATTTTCGGTCATCTGGATCAGAGGCCCAATCTGAATCACAGTATGCCATAAATCCTTCGTCGGAGTTACCGTTGAACACAATTTCGTATTTCCGAGTATACATTAAGTAACGGACGATATGAAGTGCTTTGTTCAGGTGATCCGGACTTGGATTAGCTGAGTATTGACTCATTTTAATGACAGCGAAATCGATGTCAGGGCGTGTGCCAAGCATTAGATACAATAAAGATCCAATAACTTGTTGAAACTTTTGTCGGAGTTTCGGATCGACTTTTCCATCGTTTTCATGAGGATTCCATGAAGAAGGTAATGGTGTGTGAGCGTCTTTAAAGTTTGACATCCCAAATCGTTTAATGATTTTTTCGAGATAGTCACGTTGATCGAGGATCAACTTCTTTTTAGATTCGGTCTCGTTTAATGCGCATTCCTAGGAACTCTTTAGGTTCACCAAGATCGCGACATTCCCATGTTTTCATGAATTGCTCTTTTTTCTTCATTACCAGGGATTTGTCAGATCCCATGAAGAGAGCGTCGTCTACGTATACAATGGCAATTACGGTTTTGCCTTTTTCTTTGAAGGTATATACACCGCCATCTGAACTAGTGCGCTTGAATCCCAGTTTACCCATGGATCGATTCATTTCTTTCCACCAGGATAAACCACTTTGTTTCAGACCGTATAATGAACGATGTAACCTCCAAACCTTGGTTTTGTCCTTAACGAAACCTTCAGGTTGTTCCATATAGATCTCTTCATCAAGCTTGCCGTACAAATAAGCCTGTTTGACGTCTAAAGCCTGGATTTCCCAGTCTTCTAAAGCAGCTAAAGCGAGAAGAGTTCTAACGGTTTCGAATTGCGCAACTGGCGAAAACAACTCGTTATAATCGATACCAAATTGTTGTGAAAAGCCTTTAGCGACAAGTCGGGCTTTGTAGCGACCTTCTTTCTTTTTATTAAAGACCCAACGACATTTGATTGGTTTACGACCATGAGGGATTTTGACTTCCTCAAATACTTTGCGTTTGCGGAGTCCGTCCAGTTCTTCTTTACATGCTTGATCCCATTTCGCCTGTTCATCAGCAGGTAAATGCCGATAATGCCGAGTAGAACTCCAGGCGTCAGGTGTACTTGAAAGGAAACTTTTAAGTTCCATTTCGTAAGTAAAGGGAATCGATTGCGAAAGTAAGAAGTTCTGTAATTCTACTCCCCCTTCCTGAACTATACGAGAGAAGTTAATCTCTTCGAACCATGGTTCTTCCTGTTCACCATCATCATGATCTTCATCTTCCCTAATGGGGGATGCCGGTGGAGTGTCAAGATCTATAGGAGATGCATGACGATCTGGGATCAATGATAGGTTGTGTACTTGTACTAGGCTCGTTTGGTTTAGGAACATTGACACGAACTTGACGTTTTTCTTCGATCTTTTTATTTTGATCTACTTTTTGTCTAGTACGAGTGTCATTAAGAGTATTCTCTTTGACCTTTTGAGCTTGACGTTTCCAAGTAGCAGTCTTGCGAATGTTTTCGCGAGTGGTAGGAATTAAACCAGGACGAATAGGAGCAGTTCGGGTGCGGACAGGATTTTTACTTTTCCAATCAGCAATAGCTTCCGGGTCGTACCAAAAGGGTTTAGGTGGGACCGGTGGAGGCTGTTCGTGAGGAATTTCATTATCATGAGGGGTAGGAGAACGTGGACGTTCCGGACTAGCTTCTCGTGATGTGCGCCGAGATGTGGGTGCATTTGTATAAATGTCATCGGCATCATCCGGATCATTGTCAAAATTTCCTGGCTGTACAGGAGAATGATCCGTTTCATCGGGAGAAGTAAATGGGATATGACTAGGATCATAAGGATCGTTGTCATTTGAAGATCCATTTTCAGCGGGATCATCAGTTGGTCGTGTTGGGGGTTTATCACTTGGTATGATAGGACTAGGTTTATTGGAGGGTTTGTGACTCTTGTCAGAATCGCGGCAGCGTGGAAACCAATCTTCAATAAAGCGAGCTTGAGCACCATAGTATAGCGCGTTATTACTACGCATGAAGATATATCCTTTGCTTCCTGTGTCGTAACCGATGAAAATCATTGCTTCGGAATGCGGAGATAATTTATTTTTCCGCTGTGCACGTGGAATGAACACTTATGCACCACAACCAAATGTTCTGAAATAAGAAACATCGGGTTTGTTCCGTAAGAAGATTTCTATAGGTGTCTTCCAATTCAATCGACGGATCGGAGTGCGGTTGTATACATGCATAGATGTGGAATATGAAAATTCCCACCAAGAGTCAGGGCAGCAAGTGTGGTGTCGCATAGCTTCTGATTTATCTATTAGAGTGCGATGTATGCGTTCAGCGCGACCGTTCTGTTGATGAACATGAGGTTCAGATTTATTAACCTCGATACCTTCCGTTTTGAGATAATTGATAAATTGATCCGATAAGAATTCTCCCCCTCGATCAATACGTATCTTTTTAATTTTAGCTCCGGTTTGCTTTTCGGCCCATGCTTTAAATTGATTAAAAGCGAGGAAAGCTTCGGACTTAAGACGTAGTTTGACAGAGTAAGCGTAAGACGAACAATCATCCAAGAATGTGACAATATATTTGTATTTATGATAAGACTGAATCGGTAATTCGGTCAAATCAAAATGCACAAGTTCTAGAGGATGTTCGGCACGTTTAGATGAAGAGGGGTATGATTTCTGAGGTTCTTTACCAATGACGCATCCTTTACAGATGTGTTTCTCAGTAGGAGTAGGTATTTTAGGAAGACCTTTGACGTTAGCAGGAGCATGTTTAAGGATCTCATTGCCTGGATGGGCAAATCGGTTATGCCACAAGTCGTAATCGATAGAAACCATATTGACTATTTGCGCTTCAGGATTCAGCACGTCAGCGTGAAGCCAGTGGAGCGAATCACCGGTATTATATGGTTTTCCAGTCATAATGATTTTACGATTTGACTTATTGCGTATCTGACTTTGATCTCCATTAATGACTGTATAGCAGCCATTTTTATTTAATTGACCAATTGAAATAAGGCGATGTGGGCTATCGGGCTGGTAATACACTGGGTGTAACTTAGTCGTGTGGGTAACACCTGTTCCGTTTTCATGACGAATATATACTGTTCCAGCGCCAAGTACATGCGAACGAGATTTCTTATCAGCAGATACAAGTGGAATTGGATTTCTCCATTCCTTGTAATCGGCGAAATCTTCAATATTCGGAGTAAAGTGGTGTGAAGCGCCAGAATCAAGTAGCCAAGACGTGTCATACGTCGTTGCTTGTATTCTTACACTATTCTCAGGTAGTTCCTTACTCTCAGTAATTGCATGCATAAAATTAATATATTTTGCCTCATCAAGAGGCTCAGGCGTAAGTACAGAATCAAATAAATAAGAACTAGTTGCATGGTACAAATGTTCGTGCAAAGTATCGTTATTTATAGTAGAAGATCTGTTTAGCCGATGCAATGAATTAGAGATTTTCTTTTTAAGGAAATTAAAAGGGACTTGCCAGTAAGAAGTACGTTCATCGCCGGATCCGTACATTTCCTCGTTGTACTCATCGATTCTGGCGAAGCCATCATCGACGATAGATTGAGCCCAATTAGGGGGCAACTCTTGTTCCTCTATCTTCATATCTCTGAGGAGAGGATCGAGTTTGCCCGTGTAAGGGTCAATATCCTTAAGAGGATCGGCGGAGGATGAGAAAGAGGTGAAGTTAGCAACTGGGAGCGGATTGTCGGTGGAAGCTTCATTGGCGTGCGGTTTGCCTTTGCCTTTACCTTTCTTCTTCTGATTGCCTTTATCGTTGTTGCCGCTATTGCCACCGGAGGAAGAAGCCTGTTGGTTCGAACCAGATGCATCAGCACTTTGCTTCTGCTTCTTTTGTTTTGACCAGGAGTTCTTTGACTTGCGCTTCTTGTTTACCGTAGATAGGCGAGAAGCGAGCGAGGTAGCGTTAGAGCGGCAACGATTATATTCATCCTGAATCTTGGGGATGATGGCAGCTAAAGTGAGATTTGTGCCAGTGTGTTGGCTCAACATCGTCATTGCTAAACCATCCCAAGCACGAGGAAGTGCGGCGAGAAGAACCATGGCTTTGACAGGTTCTGACAAGGTGAGACCGGAGGCGTCGAGGCGGCCGAAGATCAAAGTGAGAGTTGCGATCGGCATAGCCGGATCGGAGTTCTCAGCGATCTCAAAACCAATGGCCTCTCGGAAGATTCCGAAGAGTCCAGCGGCGCCAGGAGTACCATAAGTGGTCTCGAGTTGTTGCCAGGTCAACCTAGCAGTGGCTTTGATAGCTGTTTGCCTAATGTGGTTAGGTAAGCGGAGAGAGATAGCGCCGATAGCGGCACCGTCGTTCTCATCCCAGGCATCAAGAGCATCCTGATTGGTTATACTAAGTACGACTACAACTATACAGTATCATAGTAAGGTGGCTTAGGGCATAGGGTACGATCATAATGGTTCAACAGCATGTAAGTACATTGTAAGATCGAGTAATTACGACTACGTTCGACTACTATTGTATTGAACAGTTCATATGCTTCATAAGCGTATGTATCATATTTATAGAACTAGCAAATGGCATAATTACAGCGTCTAGTATGCTTATTGAGCAAATACAAAGACAGTGCTGTTGCCTTATGTAGTGCAGCTACAAAGGTGTTTCAAGGAGTATTAACGGGACGAAAGACTCATGTCGAGTCGATCGATGACGTCACTATCGTAAGCATCAGATCCTTTCAACAATTGGTAGATGCAACCAGATGGTAGAAACTATCAAGCATTTTGTGTTCCAGAGAATCCACATATGTGGCAGAATGTGCATTGAACCATATCTCTGGGATTATAAGGGGAAAGATATCTGCAAAAAGGGTCAGATACTCATGTGCTTTAAGCTTTCCATGGCTCTTTTTTCCAAGGTTCATAGGAGGCCTGCCTTTCCAGGTTGGCAGGGTAGCATATTGAATGCAATGCCATAGCATGTTCAACTCTTGCTTTGCAAAGTCAAATGAAGCCTGATTGTGATCTGGAACATAATCAGGATCAGGATCATGAGCTTCATCATCAATATCCATTGAAATATTCATTAGGAAAACAGGTGTGGCACAGGGTGTAGGAGTAGAGCTTTCATTATCAATGGATGGAGATGGTGAAGAGGGTGGAAGAGCAAGTGTGCCACTGGCAGCCTCTTGAGCCTCAATCCAGAGTTGCTCTAACTCATCCTCAGACTCTGAAACATCACTTTGAAAATAATGTTTTTCCTGGTCAATTGCAACTAAAGACTTTTCCGCTGCATCATCTTGACCTATGCCCCAAAGTTTTCGCAATTGATGCTGGAGTATACCTTCCAGCCAGTTGTGCATAAATCCAAGGATAATATGCCTGACAGGGTCCCAATAGGGCAAATGATGTAAAGATGTCCACCGAACTCCAGTTGCAGTAGCTTGGCGCTCACGCTCAGTTTTTGTGGTCATATTGAGCCAAGCTTGTGCCTGTTGTAGCACCTCAGTTCCATTTCTATTAGTGAATGCAGACATATCAAGGCATCCAATCTGATCAGCCTTACAATCACAGAAGGAACAAAGAAGTTCAGCAGAGTGTGAGAGAAAACCACCAGCCTCTCGTGCAGCAGGTAAATCTGCAATGAGAGGGATAATTCTGGTTTGTACAGGAACACTATTTGCATGTTGGTAATATAATGATGCGCTTTCCAGGTGCTTCATACTCAAGGATTTTCTTAGTGACAGGGTCCAGCAGATGTATCAGCCGCACAGCATCAGGCTTAATGGGTGAAGGAGTAAGGCCAACAATGAAGATGTTTTCTGGCAAGTACCGGACCTCTGGAGGAAGATTCAAGCAGTATAAGATTATAGCACCACAAGAAACAACTTTGCCTGCAGCAATGTCAGTCTCATTCCAAAGTCAGACACTACATGATGAAAATATACCTGCAATTTTGTTTGTATAAGGATTGAACCAGTCTATATAAAGACCAAATACTAAATGATATCTTTGGCTGAGAAAATCTTGCATGTCCTTCCAAGCAGGACTATCCTGCAAGTCATGCATCTCTTGACCAAAGGTGGCAGGTGTATGCAGGAATGCACTTTCCAAGTATTCCTCAACTGACCGTCTTCCAAGAAAAAAATGCAACCAAGACTCAAAATCCTGAGTATTGTATAATGTTTTGGGAACAGTGCAATGATTCTGACCAAATTGCTGCAGCCGCCAAAGCTCTGAGTCACATACCCTAGCCCGAGGGGACTCCTTCCAGGTGCAGCGCAATGGTATTGCTCCTGTATACAAAGTGAAGCATTTTGGACAAGAAGAGGTCCGAATAATATCTGGTTCACTGCCATGGAGGTGGTATGCTGTGCGTAAATCATGAGGAATTGGAATTTCAGGGAGCTTGATATGAATCCCATTTGATGCCAATGCAACCTGCAGGAGATCAAAGATTGCAGACAGAATGAAGTGAATGGACTTGAGAATGATGTTTGCTGTCTCTCGGCTAACACCAGCTTTGAGATTGAGCCAAATAACAAATGTGCAGCAAAGGTTGATGACAGATGTTGTGTCCAGAGTAAGCTCTATGAAGTATAATACAAGTCAACTCCTATGCACTGTTGATCAATTCTTCACAGACCTCTAGCTTTTTCTTTAGGAGGAGACTCAGATGACCTGAGTGGTGACTGGCTCTGGGGTTTGACAGCTGCCTGAAATACTTTTGCCGCTCTTCTTTCATGCTCAAGCCTAGTGGAGGCACTAACATTACAGCCTGGCTGGCTGACACCATTGATGATAACCTGCTTGGTCTTACAATAAGAGCAAGTACAGACCACCATCTTGAGCAGAGGCAAACACTAGGCAAACGTGAGGGGAAAAGAAGAAATGAAAAGCAACAATGATCAACACAGCTCATACTTATATACTTGTAGGGCTCGGCACCGTACCTACGGGTCGTATTTTTACGGTGATCCCGTACCCATATTGTAATTTTTATCCAAAAAATGAATACGGTACAGGTACGGAGCCCCCAAATTACCCATAATACAGGCGTAACAATATGTACATGACTGTCCCATACCTGTACCGTCTCTGGGAAGCCTCGAATCAATGACGGTACGGGCATGGTCCCGTATTGCGGTACTGGATACGGTGCCGAGCCCTATATACTTGATCAAGCCATATCAAACCTGATGAATAACATGCCAAGATTTTCTGAAATGCGCAATCAAGTATGTACAGATTAGATAGCGCAAGTCCCCGGGGCCCGGGCATTGCATCCGAATGGGAGAGACAGGCCAAAATAGGCATGTCACGCATATGAGTTGACAGGTGCGTCAACAGGTGCGTTTAAGGCACCGGTTTTTCAGGTGCGTCGGACCTTGCCCCAGGTGCTAGGAGGCTTACATCAGCAATACCTGTATTTTTGCTGGAACTGCTGGAGCATCCAGAGAATTGAATAAGTCTCTAGAGAGCTCCAGAGAGCTCTGGTGACTCTGGAGAGAACAAAGCTGTAGTTGCCGATTGATGGCACTTTGAGAATGATTGGACTCCTCATGTCATCAACAATGCCATAAACTATCAGGAAGTCATATAAAATGTGTGGCTTTCAACTTTCGAGTTTCAATGAACTTGTATCTTTTTTCTTTCTCCCTTTGTTACAATGTACTAGTTGCTGTAGGTTTCATCTTCATACAATGCTGTTTCCTAACGCTGATTGCCACAATTTTGCCAGAAATGTAGAAGCATTTGTGAAATGGAGGCAGAGAGCAGGAAATCAAGATAAGTAGGGAAACATTGGGACTGAGAGGGGGAACTTGAAGTGCAACCTCGTTGAATACTGCTTGTCACTTATTACTACATAATAGTAACTGCTGTGGTGTGCCTATTGTTGAGGTTATATAAAAATAATGAATATAAAATTTCTATTATCAATGCATGGTTATGGCACAACATGAAAACTTGATTGAATAGCTCTCTGGAGGTCTCCAGAGGTCTCCAGAGGTTTATATTAGTCTCTGGAATAGGTAACCTTGCTCCAGCTGCTCCAGAAGCTACAGGTGCTCTGGAGATCTCTGGAGACCACCCAGGTTTTGCTGATGTAGGTTACCTAGGCTATCCCTGGCCCAGACCATTTTTCCTGATACACGTGTCACTTAGGCTCAAAATGAACAGTTCGCGGGAGGGTGTCACTGGTCATTTCGGGCTGTGAACACTGTGACAACTGAAACAAAACATATATTTTACAAAATATCCCTCAAAAATGCTTTAAAAAAAGTCCTTAAAAACACTCAAATTAGCCCTGATTTACTTACAAACAAGCCATTTCTTGCTTCAAAACAAGATATCCACCATATCATGAACTAGAAGGACAGGTGGACTCAATGCTAGTGAACAGTTCACAGATTGATCACAGGTCACTGTAATTTGTGAACACTGAATTTTCTGAACAGTAGACGTCACGTGTCACATACCGTGAACTTTTGCTCGAAACGGTACAGTATGTTAAGGTGTGAAGCTGTATTTGGGACATCAGATATTTCCACTGAAATATGTACTACATTAGCAGTTGTCAATAACTTGCGATTGCTTCCAATCCAGAATTCAACGAAAATATCTCGGCGCCACCTGTAAGTGCGCAAAATGATAATCTGCTGCTAGCAGCGTTCCGAACCTCGAATAATTAAGTACATATACATTCAATACTCAAATCAGATTCGGATATACATGCTTTCTCTATACAAAATGTCAGAGACCAGGGCGCTGGATAAAGAGTACTGACAGACCAAGAAGTTGTGCAAGATAGGTTGATGACAGGTTACTGGATGACAGTGAACATTTATTTGAGACACAATCGTCGAAAACTCGTACATAAATTTCAGTATGTACTCGTTGAAGGAAAGTAGATAGGAAGGAAAGTAGATGGATGTCCCAGATGCAAGTACTAATACGCTAAATAGATAATTGATACATATCACATTTCAACTAACCCAAAGAAAAATTCTCGAAGAAACCCAAGAATGAGACCGGAAATCGAATACCCAATTGAATCAATAAAAAGAAAAGTATCCGTCAACCCCAATATTCTTCACCGTTACCTGGCACCGCTGGTCGCTGTGCAGGCATAACCCATGTTACAGAAGACAAATACGGTCCCCGACCCAAATGAGCATTTTGTCTCTGTGACTGCGAACGATGACACCCATCCAGATTCGAATCCGACTCAAAAGGTGTAGTGGGTAGTGAGCTCGACCTGTGGGTGTGGGTAAGGGGATGCATACTATGCTGTTGAACTGAGAAGTATTCTGCACCCCTTCCGCCGGCTCCGCTTCCTACCTCACTACTAGTAGACGGAGTAAGCAAGGGCGGAGTAGATAAAGGTGGGGAGTATAATTGTGAGTATGAGTGTACATATAGCGGTGGCGGCAAACGAATGGTAAGATTTGGATGTGATGCTCGAGACAGATGGCTCCTGTCCTGCTGATGTTGTTCAACAGGCATCTCCTCCATCACAGGACTAGTGCTCGTGAGAGGATAAGGGGCGATATTAACTCCCTCAGAACCATCGTATTTGGCAGCGAACTTTTCCACGCCAAATCCAGGATTCGGTCCATAAGGCTCTTGTACTGGGGACCCGGAGGAAGACTCTAATGCCAGGGTCGAGGAAGAGCAACGAAGGGCCCGCGGAGAGGGTTGGTAAGAAGATGATGAAAAAGAAGAAGTAACAGGAGAATTTAAAGCAGAACGAGAATTATAGGTATGGTAAGAATGGACACGATTAAACCCATCGTTTGAGTGGGAAGGGCTGTTTTCATAGTATAACCCTAGGGAGAACAGAAGAGGGTGGATATATTAAAAAGACGTAGATTAGCGAATGGAGACAATAGCGCAATAGCACCTACCATTTGAATTTGCATTTGCGTTTGAAAGCTTGACGTCCAATTCCATATGGTGGTATGAGCCTGCAGAGATAAAAATTGGAGTGTTGAGATTACGATAGGAAGGGAATAACGACATGGAGAATTAGCGCATTGTTCATCATGAAGACAATTCAACGGGCAGAGCGACATCATGCGTGAACCAACTTACTGGTCTCTCCGCAGATAGGATTTCGACCTCCTGCATCTTCAACACCTTCATAACCTGTACTAGTCAATGGTCTCCTAGTGAAGTTTCTTGATCCCTTAGATCTCTCTCCTCGCGTCTTTTCGGCCATATTAGCATGTACCTTCGTCAACTCTCTCATCATGCATTCGTTCAGCTCGGGCTTGTCACTGTGGACTGTCTGAGCGTGTTGCCGGAGATTGTCGAGCCTGCACAGAGAGAGAAGTACCAAAAGATGGATAAGTATCAGCGTCGAATCGGCAAGAAAGAGAAGGGAATCTAGGGAATCTCACCGACTGAACATCTTCCCACAATGACAGGTAAATGGCTTCTCCCCTGTATGCTTCCTGACATGTCTCGCTAGATGCTCTGAACGTGAAAAAACCATCCGACACTCTCCATAGCCACGGCACTGGAAGGCTTTGGAGGGCGGAGGCCGTCGTTTAGGTGCTGCAGCTGGCATGGACATAGTAGTTTGTTCGCCGTCCGAGTTGAAAATTCCAGATGAATTTGCAGTTGAACTTGCCATAATAGTAAAAAACTCCTCCTCCTCCTCCTCCTGCTCAGGCTTAAGCTGCGTAGGCGTTAGCGCGTAATCGCGTGTACATGTAATGGGGTAGGGACAGGAATGGTACATGGAAAGGAAAGGAAAGGAAGCGAATGGGCTCTCGAGCTCGGATTCGAGTCAAATAAGTATCACGTCGACATGATGCTGGGAGGAATTGCCAGGAAAGGTTTGATAGGAGAGTGTTACTGTACTGTAGCGGGAAGATGCGAAAGAATGAATTTCAATTATGACATCGCGGAGATGGGACTTGAGAAACTCCGAGCCGTTTAATTACATCTGTGTGTCGGAACTGCCATGTTCATGTGGATTGTTGACATCGAACACATTCGCAACAGTCTAGACCTCCATGTACATACATCGGTTCCGGAAGATGAAGATGTAAAGGTTAATCCATGAATGAACAGTGCAAAGGAAGGACAGAGAAGGATTGGATCGCAGGATTAAGAATACCAGACTGCTTAACAAACATACCTCCTATTTTCTACCAGCTGTAGATGCGCTCCCACTCGTCGCACCTATTCATATCCAGCAGGGGATAGCAAGCAGATCCAGTGCATCATTGTCATCAAGCCATCGATATTGAATATTAAATATTAGCTCGAACATTGACTTGATGAATGTTGGAGGCGATGCACGAATGACCGAGGTCAGAAGGAGGTGGGTGGTCTTGCGATGAGGCAGCGTTCAGGTTTGTATATGACCAGATTATATCCCAGTCGTACTTTAAGTATATAGTATTCCGAGCCGGTACACACACTGTGAAATGTTTACCGAAGCAGTGGAACCGAATGGCACGATCGAGAGAATGCCCAAAATCTCTGGGGAGATCGTAGGGAGCTGCTACATTGCAAAGAACTGATAGCAGACAAATTAAATTAAAATGTGGTACATAATAAATATGTAATTAGTGATCATTGACCTCCCGACACCTCATACGCTGGTGGTGCACTTCCCTGTTCTTGCCTCGCCTCCTGAATCTTTGTCTGCAACAATTGGAGTAAATCAGCTATCGGTATCTGCTCTAGTGAACTACTAGTACTATTTGTGCTTGGTGGGTTCTCACTGATTGGGTCTGTGGATCGAGACTCTCGCTGTTGCTTGACTCGTCCATTATAGACTCTCCCAGCGGAACTGAGTACCCCTGTGTTCATGTTCTTGTTCCAAGCCGCAGCAGACGTTATAGGGACACTTCTCGGATTATTAATGGTGCATGGAACCTGAGGGCGAGTAGACTCATTCTCAGTCATGAAGAATGCATCAATATCGAAGTTTAGTCCCGTTTCCTGCATCTGAGAATTTCGTCGGCGGCGCCAAGTTGTGTATAATATTAACAAAACGATTATGGCCAGCACTGCAAGTCCACCAAGGACTCCGCCTACTATAGGCGCTATATGGCTAGTCGAATGTTTGTTGCTGCCAGTTGTATTAGGATTTGTTCCATTCGGACTGGAGTTGGGGTTTGTTCCATTTGTGGTTGAATTAGGCGCACTAATAACAGGGAGCTGTGCGGCATTGACCAAGCCATATAGTGCGAGTTGCTGGTCGGTTGGATTAAATTGTGGAGTTGGTGGTCCAATCCATGAACCAGCATAGATATTGCTGTTAGGAGTAGTGGCTGCAGTAGCAATCGTGTTGTACTGGAACGTGGCTGAGCTACGTATCCATCATCACAATAAAATATTACCTGAACAGCAAGGAAACTCCCAATATATACGAGAAAGTCTGCAGGTCCGCTTACGGTATGATATAACATTCCAAGTCCTTGGGTAAGGCCCTGGTCACCTAAACCACCTCCGACATCTGTAGGAAAACGAATCAGACATAGGTGTGATAATAAATTTTCGAGCAACATACTAATGATACCATTTTCCGCATTACACAGAGTATTCGTTGTAAGCGTGATGTTGACAAGGGTGGAACGCCTGAAAAACAAAGTCGAGCACATCAATGCTTGATCGGTACACCATTTCCAAATAAGTACTCACAATGTACTGATATCCTGCTTCCCGAAAGAAGTATTACCAGGCAAGATGGCTAAACCTTCCAAGAAGAACCCTAAAATTTTACTTAGCTGATGGCATGATTTTCTGTATGCGTAAGTAGGTAAGTATACCTGCTTGTTCAATTCTAAATCCTCCCGATCCAAAAGTATCACCACAGGAAGCACTGTCATTCGCTGACATTGCTGCTAACCCGTTTCCCGCACTGGTGATATTCATAATGACCACCATGAAAGAGCCAGAATCTTGTGCAGCATCATGATAAGTGTTGTTGGCAGTTACTTGGAAGAGGTACGCCGAGAGTCTGAACAAGAAGATCAGTGCATATTACCAAGGACAAAACCAAGTCGCTGCCTCACGTGAAGAAAAATCTGACAAAAAAAAATTCTTGTGAGGCGAAGAGCTTTTCAAAAGATAAAGAAATAGCACAAACGCGGTGGAATCTCCAAAGACGGTCGTATCATTACACTGGTTGACTGAAAAGCAAGCATTGTAAGTCCTTGTACAACATATCCCTTTGATGCATACGTAGAACGTCCCACCAACCAGATTAACTACATTACACCGAATGAATAAGGTTGCTTCAAAATTCCGTGGAAAACTAAGACACACATACCACCTGAACAAGTCTTTGTGATGCGGAAAGTCTTTGCTGGTATTGAGCCTGTAGCAACATCTGCGGCGGAAATTGTGAGATTTCGGCCATAATCCCAAGCTTGTACTGCTATATCAAGCATCGTAGAGTCCTGATAGACTTGATATGCACGCATTGCAGTGATACCTTCATTTCTGAAAAAGTGGAATATAAGAATTTACGGGAGAACCAGTGCGAGAAAGCTCGGTATACATTGCGCCATTAGACTGTTTAAACGAATAAGGATGATGATTGTGAGAAGTACGAAGGAAAGGGCAATAGGCAACTGATACGGACACTGGAGGAAGATGTCAGCAAGTGCCAGTATAACGCATATATGGATGGATGACCTACAACTGTTCTGATTTAAAAGGATTGTTGGTGAAATACGTAGTGACCGGCTCTTGGAATGATGTTGTATTGCTGTAGAGGTCATACATAGCTATAATAGAGAAAAAATCGTTACTGGGGGCGGCTATTTTAAAGCAGTGAGTATGGGATAAAGCGAAACCAGAGCAGTTTAAATTACTGGTCTCATTGCCAAGCATCTCCTGAATAGCACCTGTAATAGTAGATTGACGGTCGGCAGCGGACATAGTTATGTCTGTGCCCTATAGGTGGAAACAAGTCTTCCGGGACCTGCAACATTTGCAAGTGACACTGAACATACCTTCCAAGTTGTCGGTACCATAAACCCAATAGCTACCGTCTTCTTAATCGACACTATTGCTGGGATGAAGTGAAAGAGGCGCATCAAGCGCCGCATGCCGTCTCAGGTTTCCTACAGTTAGCAGGAATGCGGCAAGTGGGAACAAAAATTAAAGGTGGAGAACAAGGAAAAAAAGTCGAACGTCTACGATGCCTATGGTTTTAGGTGCGGTCATTCTCTAGCGACCGAAGCTGTTCTGCGAAAGATATGATAGATAGATGGTTGGAAAGATATTAAGATATTAGTCACTTGACATCGAGATCGAATAGCGTCCTGATAAGACCTATGAACTGGAGCAGCATAAGTAGATACCACTCGCAGAGCCCAGGCCCAGACCGACGCATTGTGAAAACTTGACTCGAACGTGAGCGCGTGAGCTTTGAGCTTCAGAGACATTGATAACTGAGTGGACGAACATTGAAGACAAATTAGTAGAAGAGGGCTGAGAATAAATTTTCCCAGCTTTCTATAGAATCATTCAGATTAAGATTGGGTTCAAATCAGGATCAGGGCAATGAACCTTATAACAAAATCGAATACATCTCTGTGCGAAGGATTGTTCCCAGAAAGTTCGAATTTGGACGTTCTTTTCTGCCTGCAGCTCATAGTAAATCACAGAATAGCTATTGATATCAGAACGAGGGGTATAACAGAGCCCAAAACTGCATCGATTCCGAGTCCGACTGCACCGTTAGATGTAGAAGTGACCTGGGGAACGGCGGTGCTTGTCCCACTCCCATTCCCAGCTCCAGCTCCAGTTCCAGTTCCAGTTGCTGCTCCAGTTGTGGTTGAATTGGTGGTGAGGGTGACCTGGGCCGCATTAACCAAGGCAAACAAGGCCAACGTTTGATTTGTTTCGTCGTACTGTTCCACAGGTGGTCCAATCCATGAACCAGCGTAGATGTTGCTGTTGAGAATAGTGGCCGCAGTAAAGATCGTGTTGTACTGAGATTTACAAGGAATTCAATGAGTTGCGTAAAAAAGGACTCCAAAGAGGCATACCTGAACTGAAAGGAAATTCCCAATATATGTAACAAGATCGCCAGGTCCAGTGGCATTTATAGTATGATATAATGTTCCAAGTCCCTGAACGAGGCTCTGGTCACCCAACCCACTCCCGACATCTGTAGGAAAAAGAATGAGAGAGAGATAAACAATGAACAGCGCTATCACACGTACTGATAATTCCGTTGTCTGCATTAGCCAGCTTATTTGTCGTGAGCGTGATATTGACAAGGTTGGAACGTCTTTTGAATGCATCAGTACTTGATCGGTACAGAGAACCATTAGACACCGCTCACAATGTATCGACTGAGAGATCTTGCTTCCCGAAAGAAGTATTACCGGGCAAGATGGCTAGACCTTCCAAGAAGAAACCTAGAGGTTCTGTTAGCTGCTCGCATAATTTTCTATGTGCAAATCGGTATACCAGCTTGGTCGATTCGGAATGTCCCAGCTCCGAAAGTATCACCGCAGGAAGCACTATCATTCGCGGACACTGTTGCTAACCCGTTACCCGCACTGGTGATATTCATAAGGTCTACCATAAATGCGCCGGAGTCTTGTGCGGCATCAAGGTAAGTACTGTTGGAAGTCGCCTGGTAGAGGTACGCCGAAAGGCTGAATCATAGCTAGATTAGTATAACCACGACGCTAATAGCATTCAAGTTGGAAGTATTACGCGAAGAATAGTCTGAAGAAGCAAGCCATTTATGAGTAAGTACAAACACAAAAGATGATAGAGAGGACGTACGCTGTCGAATCTCCGAAGATGGTCGTATCTGTATCCGTGGTTTGCTGTAGATGAATGATACTAAGCTGTTTTACTATCGCAGAAACCCCCTTGCTTGCTTACCCAAAACGTCCCGCCAACGAGTGAAACTAAATCCCATCAGGTGAACAAGAATCATTTACCTCGAGGAGAAAGATCACATACCACCAGAACAGGTCTTTGTGATGTTGAAGGTCTTTGCTGGTATTGAGCCTGCGGCTATATTCGCCTTAGAAATGGTGAGAGTGCGTCCGTACTCCCAGGCTTGTACAGCCAAATCAAGCGTGGCCGAGTCCTGATATGCTTGATAAGCGCGTACTGCATCGACGCCTTGGTTTCTTAAATTTGGGTCAATATCGATATACTGGACAGGCTAAAGAAACATCGACCTACATTGGGACATTAGACTGTTCACGTAAGTAGGTACGATTGGATCAGTCCAAATAAGACAATGCAAAGCAATACTAACACTAGAACATGGCCTATGTCAGTGAACGGGGTTTAGAATGAATCGATTCGATGCCTACAATTGGTTTGATGCGAAGGTAGAGTTCGAGAAATGAGCTGTAACTGCATCTTCATAAGCAGTGGTGTTGCTGCGGAAGTCATAGACCGCTAAAATGGAAAAGAAATCGTCGCTGGCGTTGGCTGTTTCTGAGAATGAGCGCGCGATAAAAAAGAATGGAAGTAGATGACTTGCTGCTCTCGTTGGCGTACACCACGTCAATAGCAGCTGCAATGGTTGCTTGGCGGTCCAAAGTGGAGGCAGTAATATTTGTTCCCTGGACCAGGAATAGACATTGAATTAATTCGATGCCCATCCTATAAGAAATTAAATGTAAGAACATACCTCCCAAGTGGATGGTGTCGCAAACTCAGCGGCTAGAGGCTTCGCAACGAAAAGTATTGGCAACAAGTATCTGAGATGCATCGTTCCAGCTGTCCCAGTTTTCCTTCAAGGAATGTTTACGAACGCGCTGAAGAGATGAAATGGAGAAAACAGCAAAGACTGAGTGCAACGGGAATGCAAGAGAAAGAATCAGTTGAATCCGTCCGTCGTCAAACGAAGGTGCTTTTCTTTATCTTGCTGTTCATTGTACACTTGTGATCGCGATCGTCAGTTCTAGTTGTTCCATATATAAAAAGCTGTACTTTATATACGAGCCTTGAGATGCAAAAGATAGGTTCATCAGTCACTTGAGCACCAGTACGCCTCGAGCATTTACAATTGCAAGCAGCATTGTTAGAGGCAGGTTTCCTGTACGGTCCTGGTTGAAACTTGAATGGTGCTAGGCTTTCAGGAGGTACGATGGTTGATGTAGCAGTATCTGTAGAGCAGCGCACCTGACTGGCAGCATCAGGATGCAGTCGAAGACGTGGAAGAATGGAATCGTCGGAGCCTATCGGCTGAAATAGAAGGTTCGACCAACTCCATCTCCTGCGAGATGATGATCAAGAGTGAATTAGATGCGTAGTTTCGAGCAGAAACTGCCTTTACGGAGACAGCGCGGCTAGAAAACTTTCCAAACGGAAGCTATGTGGCATTTTTTCTCGGCATAAACTCGGAAATTTGAGCTTTGGATGCCCTAAATTTAAAAGCCTGCGAATTTCGGGTTAGAAAGAAAGAACGTTCAATGTGAGTGGGATAAACAGCGAGCGATTATACACTCGAATATCCTTGAAAGTAGGATGAATATCAAGGACGAGAAGAAACAAAATGGCAGTGAGCGCTGTTCGTCAAACCAGCGTTTCGGCACCATCCCGTTTGATTTCCGGTTGGCGCTCATACCCAGTGAAGACCTACAGCGAAATGGTCCGAGATCATCTGAGAAAAACTGAGTTCCGAACAAGTTTCGGAACCCGCGCCAAATTTACTCAGATCCTGCACCAATTTCTGAAGTGGTCCGAACTTTTCTGAGTAGATACCGAATGTATTAATATGGTGTACATATGTATCCGAGAACATCTGGAAATAAGTGAATGAATCTGGTATGGTCTGATATGGTCTAATAACCGCCTCCTGCCACCCTGCCCTGCCCCTCCTTCTGCCCCGTTCACCACTCTCTGCTGTCTCCCATAGCCCCCGCGCCGCCAGAAACACTGTTGTCACGGCTACCGGTACCATTCGCGGGATTCCCAGTCGTCTTGTTCGCGTTCTGTATTGAACAGTAACTTGTGAGTTAAAGAAAAGATTGCAACGAGATAACATTACGAACCTTCTTCAATTTTCTCGCTTGTGTCTCATACATATATCTGCGTGAAATTCAGATTAAGTGCGAAACCAAAAAACCGCGTAAACGTACGTCTTTCATTGTCTTCGGAACATCCTTCCATATTGCAGTGAATTCGGCGGTGGTGACTTCGTGAGTTTTGAGATACTCCGCAGCAAATAAGATTCTGGGACTAGTCAGCATACTGGAGAAACAAGTATGTAACGCAGACGTACCGTCCTGTAATTGCACAGTTGGCTTCTAATACCATCATGCTTCTTAGGAACAGGCTTTGCTTTCACAGTACTGGTGAGCGCCGCTGAAGAAGGTGGGACCGTTTGAGGGACTGAATGAGAGGACAGATGAAATTGCTGACGATGATGATGTTAGCGATGGCGCAGAGTGAAGGTCAACGCAGTTACTGTCTTCAAATGGCAAGATGTCCTGGATAAAGTGGCGCGGGCAGATTGCGAATTGAACTTGAGGTGATTTCAGAAGGGAATGCTGTAGTGTTGACGTTGAAGCAATAGGCATGGTCAGAGAGCCGGGAGAATAGCTAGTCGTAGCAGTCGTAGTAGTAGTGTCGATCTTCCGATTTTTCTTGCACCTCTTTTTTGAGAGAGTTTCGAGATTTTTCGCCGCTTTTTGCTGTGGAGAACTATATCGAATACAAAATCAGATTATGTATCGTTTCAGAAGTCTAGCACGCACCTTTTCCCTAAACTTTCGTCATGATATCAGGCACGAAACGGGTTGATTATCCTGTAACCGAGCATTGAAGGCTCTTTTCTTGCTCTGATTCTGTGCCGGATTGTGAGCTGGAGCTTTCGCATACGTTCATTGGAACTGAAATGAGTGAGAAAAGAATAAAGATCATCGCGAAGAAAGAAAACCGTGAAGCGATTAACGTGATGCATGACGTGTCCACACCGGCAAGATTCGCAAGTCCTAGTCGATTGCAAAAGAATATGATTGCTGTCTACGTCTACGAGTGGACATAAATTCCACGATTTGTCTGTGTCAAAAGTATCACGTTTAGCAATAACAGCAGCTCACTCCGTTTCATCCATTCCATTCTCGGATACTTTCGGTTTGACCCGTATTTTCTCAGACCAACTCAGTGTGGGTTTTCACTGGGGCTCATACCTCAAGTTCAACACAGTTCAACCGCCACTATTGTGATTCTCTCAGCTGCTGAGGCCCTTTAGGCCTTCATCGGATTCCCTCAAAACTCGCCAGTTATACAATGATATTGCTGCTTCTGCCCGTGGAATAACTGACTAACACTGGATTCTGGAAGGACTGGGATGTCAATAATCGATGAAGAATGCTCAAGTGAAGGCAAGGGTTTTTGAGCGAAGTTGAAGAGATACGTACGTCGATTTCAGAACTTTTGAAGCTCCCAGCTACGAAACACTTTATATCGGAATGATGAATTAATGTTGAAACTAGCTCCAGCTCATCTAGCAAAGAGTTGACCTCTGCAGTGCGCGAGACCAGCTCTTCTTTCATTTCGACCTTCAATCAACCTCGCCCATCCATCGGAAGTCTTGGAGAACTGCCCATTATCCTCCTTGCTCAGGTCCTCCGACTTCAACTTTGACTGCTTACCTTGACCTTCTACTGTTAACTGTACCCCATCGCAACCAACTTCGGTATTTCCGTGCGTCGGTCGAAGAGAGCTAGTAAAGCCTTTGGCTCCCATAAGTATAAAACCTGTGCGTCCGAACGCTTCCTGACGACAGGCGATGCCGCCTGGCTGAGGAGGTTTTTCCTTCCGCGGCTTCTACGATCGCAGCGTTACCCTACTTTGCTCTTTCTGCAATCTCAGCGCGCGATAAATATCTACTAGAAGATTGTAACTCCGGATTCGAACTTATTCGAACAAGAAAAAATCGCAACAGGTCTACCATCCATTCTATCTGCTCCTCTCCGATTCTGTCCCAGGTGTAAAGTAAACCGTAATAATCATTGCCATATGTCCATGCCGATATAGACGAAGCGTTTCTCGTTTGTTCATGTGCATTTCAATGATTTCAGTGCCGTCGTAACTCGTTCAAATCGGTCGTTTTGGCACAATTGGGTAGTATAAGTGTCAACCCTCTACTCTGCTATCCATCCAACTATGCTTTCTCGCTCTGACTCCCCGATATACCACAATTGTTGTATGTGCGCCGCTCGAACTGGAGCTCATGACTCGGATAGTTCCGCAATCCGGGATCTGTATAGGTTTCAAGTTTAAGGATACCGATGAATACATAGACGACAAAATTTTTGATTTGGGGTTTCGGACTAGGCAGGGAGACCAGAGATTTGGGGTCCACTCGACTTTGGCCGACTGTACACTAGCCTGAGATCTACGGAGATCCAAGCGCTCAAGGCAGTCCATCCTTCAAATTCGTCCTCGCTTTTGGCTTGAACTTGTGTCCAATGCCGCAAGTCGGGCCACACTACACTGGGTTTTCTCTACTCGTAAGATGCGATATAAGCAAGTTAGAAGGTCGCGGTTATACAGTAAACCAGCCATTACTTAGTACGATCTTCAACACTTGCACCGGAAAGACACGTCATAAAGGTTATAAAGGTTAATCAAAAGGTGACTTGAGTCAACTCCTCGAGCTGTAAAGCAATTGCAAATTGAAATTTTTTCGTTTTCCTAATTCATACCTTATAAACTGTGGAAGTTGGGGTAATTTTTCCCCTTTCTCCTTACCGTCTCACCATTGCTCCAACGTCCAAGCAGGTCTTGCGAGCACCAGTCAAGTAGGCATTCCCAGAACAGGCATTTATGATCACTCAAGATTCCATTATCAGAAGTACTCTACTCAAAAATCGTTAATCATTCGAAACACGAGCATAATAATCACTGCAAGTATGCGAGCTAATGCCTAACCGCCTCACTCACTCCTCTTTTCTTAGTATTGTCAAAAGTACTATCGTCTATAGCCAATCTATCCTCGGCTAGACAAACTTCATATGCACTACAGAATGAAGTTCACGATTACCAGTATTAATTCCATCGTAACCTTTGCGATTTTCCTCTCGTTGGCACTTCACTCCTTCGCCATGGCTATTCCAAATACAAATCCTCCATCCTCCTCGTTGTCAGCATCCATTGAGTGAGTACCTGTTCATTGCTTCTACTTCTCCCCTCAGCCCGATTGACGCGTCTTCTGTTACATTTTACCAGCAATTCGGATGTTGACACCCGCAGTTTTAGCGAGTGGGTAAAGAAGTTGAAGAAGGGAAACCGCGAAAAAACACAAACACAGACGGCTTCCGACAAGCCTCCAGATACATCCGACCAGGGAAGCAAGAAAAACAACCTTATCCAGACTCCGCCACAGGTTCAAAGTAACAACACTGTTAACGGCAGCCAATCTGGCTTCAATCGGAATGCGGGGTTTGGGGATGGCGACAGTTCAGATGGTGCTCCCATTCCGAAACAGAAAGCTACTACTAGTAGTGGTACGACTTCGAGGAAGCCCAAACAAATAAACAAACCGACACGCACCGATCACGATCAGAGCGCGATGAAGATTGCCCTGGCCCAGGCTAAGGGATTGTTTCCTAGAATGGGCAGACGGTTCCGGAGGGAAATTGAGGTCTCGGTTCCAGAAAAGAGCGTATAATGTTTGCAACGGGAAGGGATGTACGTGGTGTCGAAGTTTGAGGGGTTTTATTCAACGATCAATAATTGCACATTCCCACTTGTAATGACAATTGTTCGTTGTTTATCCTATCCCACTGCAAATCAAGGGAGGCAGGCCCCACTAGTTTCGGTACTCATACCAAGTCTACTCTCAAGGATATCTAGCTCCGACTTCGACTGTGAGCCTTCTTGGCTCTTTGAATGTCTTTCCTCCTCGCGCGGCGTTTATTCCGGCGGCCGGGGCTGTTTCAGTCGAGTTGAGATATAGATAGATGGGAAAGGTAGTACCCCAGATATCGATGTATTAAGATGGGGATGGAATGAAGGGGAATGACCTCTCGAAGGGTATCGAATTTCACTATGCTCATCCAACGAAGACCTGAGGTCCCAGTAAGCCATGTCTGTCGCAGGTGTTGAGTCAGCCGCGACGAAACCAGTAAAATTGAAATTCGGTGGCCGGATCAAGGTCAATAGCCTAACCGGCTTTCCAACGACCTCCATCTTGTTCTAGCTTTTCTCATACGATACGTGCGGTGCGATACGAAACATTCATTATAAGCAAATATGCCACAAGATACATTAACCTTCAATCAAAGCCTCAAATGGAGTTGCACTCGAGTGTGTCGTAGTCTGCGAATTGCAAATCTCTTCCCCGCGGTCGAAACGTTATCTCTCCTTATTATATAAACCGACCACCTTTGAAATTTATCCTCTTTCCCCCCTTTCTTTTACGACTTCGAGCAGGTCTCGACTCTCACTACTGTTCCAACTTCCAAGCAGGCCTTGCAGTTACAAGTAGGGATTGCAGGAAACTCACGCATATGCCAAAATACATCGCTCACCCATATATCCCTTCTTAGTATCCTGGTCAAACCCTGATCTATCCTCCTCCATCCTCCTCCGACTCCCACATCCCAGTCCTTACAATGAAATGCCTCACCGCCAGTACCTCCATCGTCGCTTTTGCTATCCTCATCTCTTTCGCATCTCACTCCTCTGCCGCTGCTATTCCATCCTCGTCATTCTCCTTCGAGTAAGTATATAGTGCTTATGCTCGTATGCGCTCATCCCTTATCTCCGCTCCCGCACTCCTCTGTCCCATCATACACAAGTGCCCGTTATGTTCCCCCTAGTTCAGACCTGGAAGCCCGCCGTTGGCATGAACTAGCCAATAAGATCATGGGAGGCAAGACGCCTTCCGAGAAGACTCCCGAAATGCCCGAGAAGGTAAGCAATGCTTGTAACACATTGGAGGCGTCAGAGCATCGACAAGAATAATATCCCTCTTCAGGCATCGTCTAATAGCGGGACTGCTGCATCTTTTAAAAGCAGCTTGAACCACCACATCAGTGGCTTGTCAAGCAGTTTTCATTCCTTTTTGGACAGCGATGATTCAGTTGGGGCGACTACGACTTCGAAAAAGTCGAAGTTTGATGCAATGAGTGTCGCAACGAATCACTATAAGGGAGTTCCCGGGTTCTAGGGAAGTCGAAGTTGTAGCTCGAGATGATTTTTTTGAAGGAAAGCATGGAGGTCGAAGTGGTGAAACGTGTGTATCCAATGTCGTAAGTACTTTGGGCAGTGAAGAGATTATTGTGTTTAGGCTACGAACGCGAGAGCAGGCACTATGATTTCGATCTGCCTTGCTTTGTAGTACGTTTCCATTTGCGAATAGGAAGTTGAACCGACTTCCTAGTCGTCAATTCAGTATTGATGATTGGTGGGTTACGGCTCAGTGAGCAATGTCGCAGCGGTAATAGCTGACCGGTGGCCCCGTTTTCCGAAATATTACTTCAAAAGCCAATTCAAAACCCATCGATATTCTCTTCTGATAATACAGTCATGGTCTTTTTTGAATGCACTCTATTCCGAGTCAGCTGAACTTAGAGCCAGGAAAAGCAACAATTGAGCTGTATTAAATACGAGTTGATCCCTATGCATATAAAGATAATTTGTGTCAGACACATTGAGAATGAGAGACCAGCGCAAAGGCTGGCAACGCAAAGTCGTGATCAACAAATCTGTTTTGAAAGCGCAAGCGTAAAGTAAAGTGGGGCTGTAGTGGGTTTTGAGCTTTCCGAGATAACATGCATTACGCGGTATAATTTCGGTGGACGGAAGAAGCCAAGAGTATAGGGGATAAAACGAGGAATAGAGTGAAAGTACGGTGATTATGTAAGACACGATGTCGGTTGTGTCGAGTGGTACTAGTGTCTCGTCTTATATATGACAATCTCCGATATCCGAATACTGCAACCTCACTCTTCCCAGGGACGTAACCCCACCGAGAGTACAATTAGATGCCCATTTCCGTGTGGTCTCCTTCACGACGAAAACTAATTTCTGTGCTTGACCATTTCGCTGCTCGTCGCAGAAAGCGGATTTTGGTGTCACTCTTCTAGCTGAGGTAGATCTGGATATCAAGCAACTTTTCTTGGAGCGGCCCATTGAACAGACATTGGCTAGATTTGAAGTGCCTTACGATCCCATTGTGGAGCTCTTTGAGGGATAATTCTATTAACCAACCCCGCTGCTCAAACACAACCCTGCTACAACCCTCCTTCAATGAGTTGCCTCTGGAGCAGCCCTAGTGCAATATGCGGAGCCCTCCACAGATTCCCGCAATTAAGTACACTGGCGGCCAAAACTGATGGACCCCCAAATCGGGAAGGTGGGCGCTAAAACGCTGAAAAATTGTCGTCATAGAGAGAAATGGTGAGCAGTAATGTATTAAGGAAATTTTATATGTTCCGATGTACATAGTCTAGTGTAGAATTTCCCAGAGTATCTATATCCCAGAAAAAACAGCCAGAAAGCTCAGAAACAGAGCGACAACAGCAATTACATTTCCAAAACTTGTAGATGTTGCTGAAGGAAGATTTGGGTGAATTATGTCCTTGGAAGGCATGCAGGCATAGAAGATCATGCAGTAATCCTAGGGATAATGAAAAGTGAGATTGGACCACAAGACATTGAGGCTGCATGCGTACCTGAAACCCAGAACTTTTCCTGCTCTTCAGCACAACATCACTCACTGACCTGCTGCAAATAGCTTCTCTCTAGCATATCCTATCACCCTAAAGCCCATTCACCTCTTTCCCTTGGTCCAAAAATCCCTTGTTTTTGCCAGGCACAATGTCAAGCTCTCCGAGTTTTTTGGGGGCATTGTCAGTGAAAAATATCATAAAATGGTCAGAATTTGAGTGGTATCGGTAGTTATGGGCAGTCCAAGTTACATGGTGTAGTTTTTGTGAGGATTTTGAGGTTAGTTGTTGAGCTGCTCATTATCCAACGCAATGACAATGAATTTTGAGTGGTTTAGCGCCCAATTCACCGGTCATCAGTCACATCACTCTGGACCTCTGCCGCTTCGCGACTTCAATGAAAACAATCTGTGGGCCAGGTTGTTATGATTTGCATCAAAATGAGGGATTGTGTTTGGGCAGCAGGGTTGGTTAATAGAATTATCCCTCTTTGAGCCTTTAATGGGAAGCGTGATTTCAGGGATGTGTATTTGGATTCTAAGAATGAAATGTCATGAGAGGTCTGGGATATTCCACCAATATGTGGAGGGAGGTATCCACACTGAGAACATATTGTCGGTGGTAGTCATAGTCCTTATGGACAATGTCCTCGGAGGTGTGCAGATCTAAGCATATTCAAGACTTTCAATGTAGTCCATAGTAATAGAATAATATAGTGCAGGAAGAAACAAGTTGCATACCAATTGCATACTTGATTCCTTGTTGAGCTGGAGATATGGGAGGGCTGGTCTGGCCTTGGTCTGGCCAAGGGTGTGCTTGCAGTTCAAGTTGTCTGTGTGTGCACCTTCTGCTCCAATTGTTACTTATCTATGTTCAACTCCAAAGCATTTGCTACATCTTTATACACACATCAACAGATCGTCTGTGGATATTTGAGTCTGCCTATGGGAGACTAGTTGCTACACCAAGTAAACGAAATGACTTCAGGTTGGCTCTTTCGCCGCAGCTTAAGTAGCCATTGGTGGTACTGGCTGTGGCAGCAAAGCGTAGTGAGCTCACCATCTACCCCTGCACCAGCCTATAGAGTATACTTACTATATAATCTCACAAATTTCACTACTTATTTCCCATAGTCCTTTAAAAAGCACATACTTCAAATCACCCTCTCACCTTGGCACTAAAGTGCTACCTGCTACTCACACTGGAAATCTATGGTGGAAACCGCATCTGACGACTCGGATGCAATTTCACTTGATTGATACAGCTTCTACTTGAACTCCCAGCATATTGGAAGACCAGATGGCAAAAACGCAAGCAGCAAGTAGTGATCAATATCAGATTCATTGTACCACAACTGTATAGTCTACCACCACGTTCATCCATATCTATATGCATACTAACCTGTTTGGAACTGGGCAAAAAATGCGAGTTGGACTGTTTTAGGAGACATTAAAAACAAATTTTAACTCTGATAAGGTTGGAGCTTATACTTAAGTTTTGAATAAGGCTCTCTGAGGTAGGGTTCTAGCAATACCAGCTGGAGTAGCAAAATATGCAACTGTTTCTCTGGGCCTAAGTATTCAGAGGCGGTGGCTCAACTGCTCATAGATAGATAGATGGATGGATGCACAGCGTGGTCCCGACCTGGAGCTGCAGGAGACGATTGGGATTGTAACTAGTACATGGCAAATACGTATGTCTCATATGTCTTGTATTTTCGTAGCTCATGCAATTAAGGTGGCTCTCTCTGAGTCATTCTGGTTTTTAGAAACTGGCATGAATTAGTTGCAACGACACCATTTCTGGATTAAATTTCACTGTGGCACCTCATTCACCTCATTTTCGAGTGAAATTCTCATTGATCTATGACGATAAAACTGAGAGATTTTCATGTCAAATTAAGGCGGGGTTTATATGACTTGGAATGCTTCTTTACATGCGCCAGATGTTCAACTGAATCATCAGGAACATTGACAATACCTTGAGCGTTGGACTCCAGTACTCCAGTTCCTGAGCTTCAGTAACCAATAGCTTCTCTGAAAGGATTATTCTTCTGAACAACCCTGTTGGAGGGGTTGTTTGCAAGTAACAACCTTCAAGAATCCAGACATCACACCAGAGTCCCAGCGGGTTACACTAAGGTCACTTGCAATACAAGTGTTTCCACTTTGGACTTTACTCTTATACAAGCACTTCCCCTTTCTTACTATGGCTGCAGCTGTATCATGTTGGGTTGCCTTCAAGTAAACACATACTGGATATCCACAGCCTATTTATGTAGTAGGTACTTTGTAGGTTGTACTATTTGTGTCGTCACTGCAAGCACAATTGGATTTTGGATATGAAGGCAAGTTGCACACCTGTGTATCAGTGGCAAAATAACATGCTGCATCAGTGCGCAACTCAAATATGACACATCAGTCACATGCACTGGACATGTTGAACCCTAAAAATCCTTGTTTCAGGAATCCAACAGTGGAATGAGAATTGTGTTGAGCAGACTGGAGCTTTGGACAAAGGATATTGACATGGAAGAAATGATACCAAGTCCCGATGAACACACGCATTCAGAGGACAGCCGGCATGACGGAAATCAGTAGGGGTTGTTTGAGGTTGTCTGACACCAATGGGGTTGTTCAATAGAATTATCCTCTCTGAAAGAAGCCATCTTAGTGTGGCTACAGAATGCATATACTGCAACGTACCTTTAAGATCCTTATATGATCATTGATTGAGTTGGAGGCAGAGGAAGAATGAGCAATGGCGTTAGCACCATAATTTCTATTTATCTAAAGTTGCATTATCTGAAGTTGCTCCTTATAATTTCTTGAGTAGAGACAATAAGGATGTGGGCCCCGAATCGTTTGTCGAGAGTTCTCCGGGGCTGGTTCTTGTTGAATCCTTTAGTCACGCCAGCCTGGATGCATGTCAGTCAAAGTTGCTAGGAAAATCGGCGAGGTTAAGAGACAAGACTTCATGATGAAGTAGTTGACAGAGACAGCTAAGATCGTTGGTTAGAGCACAGAGAAACGGAGGGTTGAAGTTGAGAACAACGACTCACGATGATGTCGCGAGCGTCTTGTGTCCAAATCCTTTGCTTGTACTACAGGGACAGGGCTCTATAGCTCAGAAAAATCCTTCGGATTAGATATATTGCAATTTGCAGTGCATAAGGGTGCTCTGTCCAGAAGTCGTATGAGAAGGTCAACTTTCATGAGTGAGATAAGGAATATCTAACTCTTCCTCGAAGTTCCGCGGATCTCTTGCTCCGTGATGACCGCATCAGGAAAAGCTTAATATGCAAAATTATGATAACTTTGCATAAATTCGTACATTTTGTAACAAATAGCATATATAAGACAAATGGAGCATAAATTATGCAATTTTATGCATTCAGCGCAAATTCAGAGCATTTCTTATGCAAATTTCTACATTTGCAAACCTTTGTTAGGAAATGAGCTACCAGTCAGAGGAACCTTGAGAGGCAAAGAGGTCATTGCCAAGTCACTAGCTTACATGTCAAGAGATTCAACATTAACACAACGACTTAAGTTGCTCTGAGTTGGTGAAATTTGCATAATTATGCATAATTATGCCCACTTTGAGCAAGTTGGTCTTAGACCCTCCGAGTCAGCAGGCTTAAGTCAGAAGTCAGCAGGATATCATAATTGAGTGACAAGTGGCATGCATCAAATTAAATCAATTGAGGATGTCATGTCATTCTGGCTAGAAGCCAGGACCTGCCCTAAATCAATGTCATCACATCACGTTGCCATACTGTCAAGTTGAATTTTGTTGTTGATCATCTTTCTTCCCTCAACTATCATCTCCCTTTTTCTTTCCTTGCCTCAATAGCGGACCCCCATCCCTCTCACACTTCATGATACTTGTACTTGGTTATCTCACATGCTTGCTGGGTTTCGACGTGAATTCATGGCTCTTAGTTGTTGGATGTGAACGGCTCAATGGTGGAAGTGAAAAATATTGCCTAGATCGCCGGCTGCTGGTATGCTCTTCAATATTTATCCCTGCTTTGTTAAATACTGATGCTTCTGTTTTTAATGCCACAGCTGAATACTATGTTCTTGGTTTTTCTCTTTAAACTGATGGTAGGTCCGAGTCATCTTGCCAGCACTTCGGTCTCATTTACATCACTTATAGCATACTTTCTGGAACTCTTGAAGTTGGACAACACTCTTACCTATGCAATCCTTCTCAGGCTGACTGGCTCTTCAAGGTGCTTTGCATTTTTGTCTTTGCCGAAGACAAGGTTGATGCTTTCATCCAGTTGGAGTTTTGGACAACAAATTCCACAATCACATTTTCGACCTTTGTCGGTGCGGAATCCACATTGATTGCTTCAATAAGTTTTGCGACCAACGCTACTTTCATTCCCGCCTTGGTCTCCAGGGGTTGCCTTGTCATTTCTGATGAATTGAACCATGTATCGATTCGGTTTGGAGTGCTAGTTGTAGCAGCGTCCTCCAGAGCAGTATGATTGAATCTGTCTTTCATCAAGACGTCGGCATTCATCAATATGTATATGTTGACTGCATTGTTATAGTGTACTGGGACTTATGTGGTAGGCTCTGGTAGTTATTTCTTTTTTACGTTCACGCATCTTGTTTCCCGTTTTTCCTGTTTCCCATTCATGTATGCATATCGCTTTTCTGAGCTGTCACTCTATTGGGCTTGTAATGTTGACTTGTTCTTGACCCGCTTCTTATTACTACATTCATTTAGCTATTATATTCACCCTCAGCAATGTTATTATAACCAGTTGTCGCTACTGTCAGCATATAGTAGAATGTATTCCTGTATTCGTTATTAATTATGCTCAATATAATAATATTTCTGCCTTTCTGTCATTAATATTGCTTCATGAGTTTATTGGCACGCAATTACTAGTTTTAAGCATCATTCATTTGAGTGAATACTACCGCATAAAACTGAATAAAATGTGAACATCTTGCAGTTTTTATCAAGGGACTTGTCAACTCAACAAATCTTTGAATAATCTGCATAATCGAGTCATTTTTGCCAACTTTTGCTCAATTTCAAACATTTTATACACTTTTTGCATATAAAGGTTTTCCTGATGCGCTACATTGACTACGTAAATACCTTCGACTACTAGTGCCCTCAGTTTGTTGAGTGGGTTGGCTTCATCACTGTACCGAGCACAGTCTTTGATCGCGTTGACACCCAGAGTGATGATTCAAAAATCATGCTTTTATGGAGTGAATTTCACACTATCCGCGACACGAAAACCAAATGCAGTTCTGCATTTAGTCTATCTCTCTATCTCTCTATTTCAATGCGATTTAGCGGTCACAGTGAATTTAAGTTATGGAACGACAACAGTTCCGAGTCTGCAAAGGTCTGACACATTTAGCTGCTACGAATGTATTCGTCTATTGTACATGTATTTCTTGGTCTCTTTCTCTTCCTTCCCTGGGTATATAGTGGTAAGTAGACATAAGTATAACGGAGATTCACGAGATTCCCCCTGCTCCCTTAGCTATATAGTATAACGGCCAGTAATGCATAGATAGTGGTCGGTGCTACTAAAATTCACGGGAAACGGATTCAATGATCACAAACGGGCATGGCCATACCAACCAGTATGTCTGGTCGAGTTGGACGCATTTGAGAATATGGCACCAGGCGGAGGAAACTCATCATGCTTTCGAAAATGACGACGCATGTTCGAGCTCACGTTGAATCTTCTTCCGCAATTTGGGTATGGACATCGGAATGCTATACGGTACACGACTCGGTGAGCTCAATCTTTCTTTGCGACTCTCGGACAGTGCCGCGGAAAGGAAGTGCAACGTACGAGTAGCTCCAGTGTGCGTGTTCAAGTGGATTCGAAGGCTACTTGGACGATTGAAGCGTCGGGAGCACTTTTGGCAGACGTGTTTCTTTGTCTGGTCTTGGGGCCCACTTGATCGAGTATCATTTGAAGACCCCGAACGGCTCGACGCAGGACGCTCATCATGCTGGCCTACCACCATGAAACCTTGATGGTACTCGCGGCTTTGAGGACTAGGACGTTGGTCAATTCGGTATTCTTCTGCCTTTGACATAGCCTGTTGAAGGATAGAAGGTTTAACGGTATAGCATACGCTGATTTGTATAACTAACCAGCAGCTCCAGTCGACGTTCAGGAGGTAAATTGAGGAGGTGTACTAAGCAAGGTCATCTCATAAGCCAAGCGGCCGAGATTTTTAAAGGTTCTACGCACCTGGAAACATTTCATTGATGCTTGGAAGAGACATCGGAGGAGCAGCCTTCGAGCTCATTGTGAAGTTGATAGAGATCAGAAGAAAGTGGTCTCTAAAAAGAAGCCGTTTGCATCTCTTGCAGCATCCATTGACGATGTCTGCATACCTTTATAGACCAAATAGAGATAAGAAAATGGTCTCTAAAAAAAGTCGTTTGTGCCTCTTGCAATATTTACTGTCTGCATACCTTTATATCTGTTCGGCAGGAAATACGGGTAGGTGGGAGGTGACTACGCATCAACGAGCTTTAATTTATCATGCCTGCCTTATATTCTGTGGAAGTTACCTACATAAACCGCGGATTTGAACGTGTGCAGTGCGAACGTCGATGCGTTTCAGAAAGCAGGAGCGGTGGAAGTATAGAGAAAGATCTTACTTAGCGTGGGTGCCATATATATACACTTTAGCAGCCGAACATCCAAGACAGATACTGGGATTTGCGCCGCTCACGGAAGATGCGCCTTTATTTAGATATCAGTATACGGGAGCACTCTAGCCACGTTACAGTCTAGAACAATGAAACGAATCAAGCGTTTAAAAGATCTGCATGGACCTGTGTTAGTCGTCAGTCTGGCGCCGCAAGATATGGAATCAGGATGTAGTCCGCTATATCCTGCTCAAAAAGCTGGGGCTGTCCGTCCGGTTATACGGTAAATATACGAGATAGTACTCGCCAAGCATTGGGTCCTATTGTGATGAACAAAGTTGAGTCAAAGTGGCTGATATTGAGGCTGACCGCAGCTTGGGATGAGTTGGTGATGAGTGATTCAATTTTCCGATATAGATGTCCTCAACTCTTGACTAGTCTCCAATCTTCTCCTAAGTCCACTGCTGTTAACTGTTCGCCGTTCAACATCGAAGGGGGGCTCGGATGCAGTGTTCCCTGTCTCCAAGACAGTCCCGTTCCCAATTATAAGGTCTGGTCAAAGTGCTTCATTCCTTTTCCCCTGATTGTGCTGCTCCGTCATAACAGGTACACCCAGATGGCGACTCTATGTATCCCTCTCGGACCCTTCCTTTTTCTAAGCGCAATTCGCACCCGGAAACAATTGAATTAAATCCGTGCCAAAAGTTAGTTAATTCCAGTCTACCTGGAAAATCGGACCCAATATTTTCAATTCAACGTTCAACGTGACTCCATCTTCCATCTCAGTGATCTTAGGCTTCTTTTCATCTATTCCGTGTTCGTATGTACAACTATCGATAACATCAATTACTTTCGTTGGTTTAAACGATGATCGTTGTTGTCGCTAATGAATTAAATAGCGCAGCGCTAATCTCGTCGGTGTATATGGGCTCACCATTTACATCAGACCAAGACGAATCTCATCACATCTCATAAAGATGCTCCTGCCAAAGACAGGCTTCTAAGTGGAAGGGTGCAGGCAGGCAGAGCGAGAGAGAAAGCAGGTTTTTTCGGGAAAAGGATGATACTCAGTAGTGCTGGAATACTGTAGCGTAAGATCCTTCAATTCTGGCGTCATGAGGGAGAATATCACAAAGGTGAAAAATATAGTAGCGGTCCTGTGGTAAGAAAACTGTCAACGGAGAGCGATTCCAATACAAGGAAGACCCCGAGCTCCTCGACAATCGCTAACACAGCAAGCTAATTGCCGATATGTAGAAGGTTTTCAGCTATGTCATATCATGAAAAGATCCCCGAGTATTATGGTGTCCTAGCGGCCGAACCTCGGACATGAACCTTTGCCAGTGGAGCACGAGGAAGTATCATTTTATAGACGAGCATTTCATCTGATCCTACGCCACCGTCAGTGTCAGTGCCTGTCCTCAACTACTCCAATACAGGAAGCCAAGTACAACAGGTACAAGTCAATTCCGAAAGTTGGATAGTTCGAGACAAAGTTCTCGCCATCTCGACGAATGTCGAGCGAGTTTTGTGAGGATAGGACAGCTCCGAAATCAAGTCGTACATGGATAATGAAATGGAAAGAGGGCATGCTTTGACCATTCGAGTAATAGATCAACAAGCGGTATCCGTGACTTCAATTTCCGTGCCCTGCTTTCGAAATACGAGTCGAAATTTGTCCAAAGTTCATCCAATGGCCAGATATCTCCAGCGAGCAGAAACGTAGATCGTCTGGAAGATTGGGGATGGTGATAGGAAAGCGAAGAAAGCGAAGATTGGCAATATAAATTTTAAGGCGTGTACGACGTGGCCGACAGCGATGAATCTCGACACCTTGGCCATAAGCCTGGGTCGTTTTCGACAAGCTTAAGACAGCGTCGGCTTCTGGCTAGGCGGTGGAGAAGTCACCGTTCCTGTGTATGTTAAGCGGCATAAAAGCACAGTTGGGCAAGGTTGCTGAGCTGGAACTAAGGTAAGTAAAAGCATAATGACTGTAAACGGGCTGTTACTTGCATACAATACGAAAAGTAAAAGTACATGTAGATAGAGATGTCCATATAAAGCATTAATTCCATCCAGTGCTCTACCTACAAGTTCACAACAATCAGCCTACCCTTCCCAATAATCCCATCCTCAACTCCGACTTCGAATTCGGATTCTGTAGGAGCAGATTCTTGAGAAGGAACAGGCCCGTCCGACATGGACACGCCCACAGCTCCATCCGACACTTGCTGTACTTTTTTTTTCTCCGGATCATCAAGTAGCACCAGTATATCGTTCATCTTCCTTTTGTCGGAAGAACCACCGATTGACTGAGATTTACTCGATGGCAATAGCGCTGTTTGGGTATTCGAGCGATCATGTAGTGAGGAAGCGCCATTCGGAGTACTCGTTATATGTGGCTTTTTCAAGTAGGAAGGCTGCTACGATGGGATAAAGATTTATTTTTCAGTATTAGCGCAGGGAATGAATGACAGAGAAAACCACTACTCACCCCGTCGACGTCATCCTCTAGGGCACTTCCACTAATAAGCCTTTTTGTTTCCGGTTCACTCGAATCCCTAAAGCCTCGCTTTTTTGAAACATACCCAGACTCTTCGTCACTGTCAGCGCCGCCCTCGAGCTCCCTGTACCCTTTTTCTTGCTGCCCACCAACGTTCCTACCCGAATCAGATGTAAAGCCAAAGTCTATATCGTCAACATCAAAGGCCTCAAAAGCCTTGTCCAAATCATATTTTCTCCTCCACCGTTTCCATATCGCGTAAACAATAGCGAGAATAACTGCCAGACCAGTGACCCCGCTGACGATACCGCTTATGATGGCACCAGCATGGATGATTTCCTTGACAATGAGGCGGAGGAGGATGATGATTCGGCCGCAGTAGTCGAATATACGAATGTAGAGGTGACGATGGCGCCAGCGGAGACTAGAGATTGTGTTTCAATGACGGTAGTGACAGCTTGTCCGTTGGAAGTTGACCTATATGAAGCCATAATCATGCTTAATCGAAATCAACAACAAAAAAATTTACAAAACTTACACAGTTGTCGCCTGGATACTAGTCGTGAGTGGTGCAGTGAGTGTAGTAATTGCTGTGGAAGTGGCGCCAGATCCAGTGTTTGAGCTCTCTGAGCTGCTGCCAGAAATTGAAGAACTGCTCTGCTCGGAAGTCATCGCTATAGTTGTAGAACTTTCTCCGGTCCCAGAACCTGTCGCCGTTGAGGTGCTTTCTGAGTCGCTAGGTGTTGTCGTGATCCCTTCCGCGGTTGAAATCTTACCAGTCGACTCGGAGGTCTGGGTAGCGGGGAAAGTAGTAAGGCCACCGGTTGCATCCTCGGAAGAGGTTGATGAGGTGGCAGCGAAAGCAGCTGTTGACATTGTCTCCCGTAGGCAGACTCTCGCAAGCAAGCTTGCTATATTTAGACTGTTGACATTATTCTATAATATTGTACAATGATTCGGTTTTGTCTCGGTGAAGGAATGTAAAAAAGCAGACGTACTTGGGAAATGTGCTCCAAGTGTGCTGAACTGACGAACGCGAAATATAAGTAAGTGAAATTCAGTGCAATGTCGAGAGAGCTTTACTTTCAGAACTTGTGAAGAATTGATGCGGTTCAATCGAGAAGCTGGAGTAAGCAAGAGACTCGGGACTTCGAGTCGAGTATCCACAAAAAATAAGAGGCAGTCACTCCGTTTATTCGGAAGCGTAGTTTAGTGCAGATTTTGCAATTGAATTTAAATGGCGTCATGTTTTCGGGCTTTGAGTTTCTGCGATACATTTACTATAGAACGCTTGATTGAAGTTGAGCTTGAAAGCTTGAAGCTTGTAGCTTGAAGGAGGGAGTTGTTTACCGGTACCCGGCCCGCTCTTTCTTCCTTGACCGCGACGTTGGCTTGACCTCCCGTCAATGAAAAATTCTACGTTTCACCACAAGCTTTACAATTATATTGTAACATAATATAAGGCCCAGAAGTTCCTCAGAATCCACTCAAGCTCACCATATTCGTTCAAATTATTTGTGGAAATGAAAAAGAAATCCGCCATAGCTTCAGTGCTTCAGTGCTCTTGACTCGGTGCTCTTGACTCCTTCCGAATCTCGAGGTGATTTGACTTGATCAATGTATTCATAATTGCAGCTCTAATGCTTTCTCAGGAATCTGGTTTTCTTTCAGAAATACACATTCAATTTATAAGTCTTTGCGCCAGAGTAACACACGGCTCAACTAAACCGCAGTACTCAATAGCCTCTCTTAAATTATGGAAACCAGATGGTCTAAATCCGCCGTACTAAAATGGCAGAGTTATTAATATTTTTATACATTCTAGGCCGCGAGCGGACGTGAACTGCGCAAGGCGGTTTCCTTTCTCCTCCCCTACGGGGCACCATCATTTTCCGGTTTGCCCATTTACAATCGTAATTTGGGGTCCCAAGGTATTTCCATCATATTTTTCTCGCTCGTTTCCTCAACCTCTCTTCCTCAGGCTGGGTAAAAGAGGAAATAGTGAGTCGAAGCCGGAAGGCTGTAAATTGTAAGGCGGGAAACTGGCGGGAAGTTCAGCGCATTCCTGTGACGGTAAGTCGTATTTCCTTCGAATTCTATTATTCTTTACTGAAATAATCCCAGACACGACGGATGCCCGCTTCTCATGTTGTCGACAACGATGGTCTAGCCTCTTCTTCCATCCTAAAATCCTCCATAAAATCGGGCTCAGTGAGCTCAATGACCTCCATATCCGCTAGCTCAACTATTTCCGCCGCAACAGCCAAAACTTCTTCCTCTGAAGTCGGGAAAAGTAGCACTAGCACCTGGGACTCGACCACCAACCAAAGCGCCGTCCGGCAACGGGATGGTGTTTCGTCAGGATGGACGACGAAGGACCAGACGACTGCTCAGAGTATCTTGACTGCGCCCATGACAACAAGCGTACAGACGACGATTCTGTGAGCCACATTGCGTTCACCACTCTCTTTTTTCAATGCAAACCTTTTTGTTTTTTGTACAGCTCGACGTCCAGTGGGCACATTATCACTACCGTCGTCGAAGTGGAGAATGTGCTCCCAGCTGGCTCCGTCGTCACCTCGCTCACTAACTCCTCGGCGTCTACTTCCCCTTCACACACTGGTACTGTCGTTGGTGCCGTTCTCGGTGCTTTAGCCGGACTGTTAATCATTCTCGGTTGCGGTTTGTTCTTCTTCCTCCGCTCGCGTAGGCGGAAACGCAATCAAAAGTACAAGGACCCGGACAGTGGCGAAACAGGAACTTTCGACGGCAACTTTGATCCTGACCGTATTGCAGAGGTCATTGGAGGGGGAGGAAATCGGGGTCGATCCGGAGCTCGACCTCCCATTTCTCCCCGTGCAAAAAGAGCTCGAAGTCGAAGTTTGGGGTTTGAGAAGAAGAATTTGTTTGATGATGATGACAAGTCCAAGCAAGACGAGTTTGATGTAGTTGAAGGAGGAACTCTGCCCAAGGTTTCTATTGATCTCGCCATGGACATAGATACAGATACAGAGACGCTAGCTACTTGGATGGGATACGATGCACCTCCTCCACAGCTAGAGGTAATACCGGGAGGACGCGGAGATTGGATTCTATCCGAATTGAAACATCTTATGGTAGATCATCACGATAGTCAAGGAGGGGACTTCACCGTTGAACGAGAAGGACTCGCCCACCGCGACTTGGACCATAACATGGGGGGTGAAATTGCTGGCACCAGCGTTACCGGTGCTATAATCTTTCCGTTCCCTCAATATCGTTCCTCTTCCCCTAGTTATGCTCCACTTTCGAGCAAGGACCAAGACTACCTCGTCAACATCCACTGTACCTCAGCTCGACCTCTCTTCCATTCCGTGTCCACATCCTTCTCTTCTACAACAACTCGAGCTCCTCCAACGCCAATTTCATCTCCTACCCATGCGAATGGGTATGTAAGACCACTATCCTGGTACGGCTATGAAAGCTCTTCCTCCCATGCGTATCCGCCGCTCCAATCATATCCTGGATATGCAAGTTCCAGGAGAGCACCCTCGCCAAGTGCGTCCTCAGTATACAAAGCGCATACTAGGCCTATTTATGCTCCCACTCCTGTACCTGTTGCCGGAGCGGATATCAGATGTACTGCGTCTTTCGGTGCTGCCAGTGCGCTTGGTTCGTCGTCAGCTCATGGTAGCATTCCTCGCAAGAATAGCAGACCTACAGCACATACACATACTTCTCCTGGAGCTATTAGTGCGTACTATGGCTCCAGCTCCGCGTACAATGGTCTTCCAGATGCTGGAGATATAGAACTGGATACACGTCGCTCTCGTTCTCGTTCTCCGAGTGCCTTTTCTTCTTACGGTGGATATGGATATGATTCTGGGTACAAAAGAGTACCGGCGGCGGATTCGACACCCGAGGTGTCGTTTGGTCAACGAGTAAGGAGGGCTTCTTCTCCTGGTGCTTATTCTGCATTCGCTGCAGCAGCCCACGTAGAAAGAACTGCGTCTGGGTCTAGCTCTGCACCTCTTTCTCTAAGATCTCTGTCTCCGGACTCACTGTCGGTGTACGAGGTATACACGGCTTATCACGCGCGCAATGTATACGGTTTGCCAACGCCTGTTGACAACCTAGGTAGCGGTCAGAGTCGTAGAAGGTCTTTAATCGCTCTAGGTCCGGCAACTAGTTCGAGGAAGATGAATCTGGGGATGGATGGGGATGGGATTGGGGGTGCAGTGACATTGGCGAGTGTTGAAGGCAATACTAGCGGACCTTTGGTTGTTACCAACCCTGATCCTACTTCTGAATCTATCGAGGGTTAATGTCAAAGTACTATCAGCAGGGCGGTATTTTGGCATGGACGGTACTCAGTTATTGTCATGGACGATTCGACTCTCGAACATTTGTATTACTTGCCACTATCAAACACTGTATGACCTTAGCCGTATACTATTCACTCTTTTTCACTCTTCTCTATCCCTTCTTTTAGTACCTCTAGCGTTATCTTTTCTACTCGCTTTACCTTCATTACAGCAAGACCGTCTTCTGTTTTTAGACATTCCATCATATTTCTTTTAGACTGTCATTGCATATCGCTCTCTATCTTTACTGTCGTCTTATTGTTGCCATTCTATCGCTCTTTTCTGCAGTGCGTCTCATACTATTACTTTTAAAAATCCTGTACAGGTGTATTTATTATCGCCTTCGTATAATTAATACTTTCCAAGTTGTATACATTAGATAGATATATACAAGCGTAACATCGAGGTTGAGCTCGATAAGACCTTACTAGTAAGGTTCCACTCGGAATATTCAACATTCTCCATTCAGATCAGTGAGCACTAGCCGGTGTGCTGCACAGTTTGATGCTTGTGGGCATTTTTTTGATAGGCCATGTCTTCCAGTCGGCGCACGGGCACGTCGTTCTCGGAAGCGTTCCTTGGCGAAGATAATAAATATTAGCTTTCATACAACGTACTGGAACGCTCCACACCTTGTGGAACACACTGAGCACGAATCCCTAGCCTATTCTCGCCATGCTCTCCTTGGGGATTCAAGGTCGGAGACTTTTCGAGGTAGTAGGGCGGAATAAGCATCTGGTAGTTGTACAACCATAGATGATGCTCCGAAAATAAGATGGCAGTTTTGGGGTCAAGTCCCTGCGTTTTGATATAGGCTTTGAGACCTGCAGAGTTGTACTGATTAAGCTTGTCTTCGTCTGGAACATACAACTAACAAACAAGTACATAATCAGAATTCACGAAACAAGGAAGAGAGAAAGTAGTTGGCGCTCACCGTAGGAGTATTGAATAATTTCTCCTTATTGGCGACTACAATACACTAGTTCAAATAAGCGTTAGAGCATAGACAGAAAAGCCAAGCCGAAAATCATACTAACTTCCCATGGACTGGACGAAAGCATTAGGGACCCGTCTATACGGCTTTAGAAGGAAGGAGGACTCACGGCGTGAATATTCCTGGGAAATCCCCGATTTTTGGCAATAAGTAAACTCCCTCTCCAATGGACCTGGCTGAGGCGAGAATGGCTGTGAGTGTTTTGGTGGCGTTGTATTCCTTGGCTTTTTCCTAGCGGGTGTCATCGATTAGTTTTGAAAGCAAAGAGCACGGTGAGCTGATAAAACTCACGAAATCAACACAGCGATACCCTAGCCTATGATAATTACTGTATGACCTTAGCCGTATACTATTCACTAACCGTTATCTTTCTACTCGCTTTACTTTCGTTACAGCAAGAGTGTCTTCTGCTTTCAGTCTTCCCAGTTCCATTCTACTTTAGACTGCCTTTGCATATCGCTAGTCATTATAGTCGCTCTTTTCTGCGGTGTGTCGTACGCCGTACTACTATTACGACTAAAAGCATACTACGCTCTGTTGTTCTTGGAAACCATCGCGGTCGGTAACGCTACGGCTGTGGTAGGGCAAGAGTATAAATATCTAATCAATTACTCGAAGTCCATACACAACATCAGCCAAATTCTACGCAACTGCCCCTAGCCGCTTCCTGAGCAGCAATCTTGTCGGCCAAGGGTCTTGGTATCGCAACAAGTCTGTTCTTTGCGATGGGGAACGTATAAGAAGTTCGGTTTTGAGGCTGAGACTTGACTTGAACCGTCGCTTCCTCATGGAAGGCATTGGATTTGAACCGTTCCTCCGGGGGAATGTAGTGCAATGGGATCAATATCTGTTTCAAAATTTGGATAGATAGTGGCGGCAAAGGGATCTCGCTCATGAAAAGTTGTGTGCAGAGTTCAAAGGGGACTTCATATGGTGTTCGCTCTTCGTCTTCGTCCGTCGCAAAAATTTGAATTTTGAGATCCGCTGTTTCCAGGAAGTCGGCAAAAGATCAGAGCTGAACAGCAATGAAGAAACATACCCATATAAAGACCTAATACAAGACCCTCCGCCAATCTACCCGCCTCACCCTGCAAACCATCTGCCGTAACTCTTTGATTTCTTGGATCAATACACTTTGGCAGCGTGAGCTTCGGCATATCTAAAGTCTGACCCACGGTGAGCATGAAATTTGAGCAGAAAGCTAGAAACATACTATGCTTCGTGTAGCATGTACAAGTTCATGAAAAAGGACAACTTGCAGGAAAGCATTCAGCGTGCACATTCGTCTTGATGCTTCACTGAGGGGAAGCCCGCGTCTTTGCCAGAATATTGGCCAAATAGCAAACACTCCTGAGATGAAGATAAGCCTTGCACTGTTATAGGCTTGGTTCTCGTGGACATGCCATCCCCAGGTGCATGGCAAATCAGCACTAGTTTTAGCATTTTCCCACATTGGGTCCCAGACCTCGTATTTCTCGGAACGATGCATTGTGTCGGACTGGGTGAGCTCATAGGATGGAGAGGCAGTGATTGTACGTTTTCCGGCAAGATATATCACAATGGTGGGGGGAGTTCTGTCGAGGGAGGTTTGCGAAGGTTGATACATTCTACAGAATCTCTGGCGTTCGTACTCCTTCTCTTCTTCCGACAAATCTTCCCACTCTTTGGGATTATATCCAGCACATCCCGCAGCGAAAGCGTACTGAATGCGTTTCGTGCCTGGAGAGTCCGTGGTTGGTCCAAAAACAACCGACAGCATTTGTGCGTAAACTCTTGCAATCTCGGTGGCCTGACTGGCTAGATTCTCCTCTGTATTGTGTGGTGAGCATAGGTCTACATTCGCGCATTTATTAGAACAAGGCTCAATGAAAGAGAAATACATACCAATCAAGGTTCACAGTGAGATGGAGCCCAAACCGATGGTCAGTTAGCTTCTTCTCTGAGCCCTCTGACCGCGGTACATCACGGACGTGACCAAGATTACCTTGCTCGCGTTTAATCCCAGTTTTGAGCTCATGCCAGATTGAGCCATCTGACATATCCGTCATCATGAAGCTGGTATTGTTGTTCTGGTGCTCTGGAGAATTGCGAGAGTCTCGAATAAGCTTTCGAAAGCCTTTACGTCGGACCATTTGACGTAAGCTCTCGATTAAGGACACCTGCGGAAGAATCTTGATTGCACGACGTTTAAGCTGACCCTGTGTATTTTCGTTCTCCTCGTAGATCTGACCAGGACAATTGGAGGTAGAGCAGAAGGGAGATTCGAGAGAGTCCATCTCCGCAGGTGTATGGTGCTTCCAGCATCAAGGACAGATTGCATACTGAATAATACAAGCGTCTGGGTCAATCCCGAGACGTCGTTTGGCACTTGCAAGTGTTCGCACAGTACGTGGACCAGTATCAGAAAGGGCTCCGGTTGACTGAATTATGTTCAATGTCATGTCGAGATTGTTATTGGTTGCAGTGACGGATTGATGATGAACAATATTGTTGATGACAGCCTGAAGATATGCCATCCGGACAGCTGGTATTTCACCTAGAGCAAAGGTTGGAGGAATTCCGGTAGCAAATTCGGGATCTAAATCCAACTCGGGCCTGCAGGAACCTTTATCTCGGAGTAGGTTTATTCGGATGGAGGAATGGGCTGTCGAGCGCCGAGAGGTTGCTCAGGAGGTCTATTTGGAGTGCATTCGCGTTGATTTCGACCCTGGTTACCCTGCTCCGAATTCCCATTCATGTCAAACCCATTCCCGAGTCCAATGTCAAAATCATCGTCATCCGATTCATCTCTGCCACTTGCTCTGGCGGAACCTTCTTGATTTCCTTCCATCCATCTCCATCCATCCATCCGTCTCCTCTGGAGGTATTGGGGTAGGAGTTGCTGCTGGAGCTGCATGAGGCTGAGGAAGTCCGTATTTTTTGATATGCTTTTGACTAAGGTTTCTGGTTATAAAGCGAAGCCGAGGATGCTTTTTGGCACAGCTAGCACAGGTACATGAGATCGTTTCATCTGGCATCGAGTAGAATGAATGGTGTGGTTTAGAACAATGCGCGTATGCGTCACGGGCCCGCGGTATGGCTCAAAAAAAATCTTAAGTCGAATTGGCGCTCAGATTATTTATATTTTGCGTACATTCTCGTTCTTTCTACAATTTACAACAATCTCCCATCCGTACATTTTCAGCTCGGAGATTGTTGGTAAATTCCTAGAACTTCCAAAAATTCTTAAAATCTCCCACTCGGACATTCTGGCGTTTTACGCTGTGGTAAGTATTCCGAGTCGGAGACACTAGCAATATTTCTTGCAAGCGCCCAAACCGGCCCGAAGAACAACCCGAACAACCCCTTAATCTCCCAACCAACTTTACCACCATGGAGACGAGCCGAGTTTCAAGATCCAGATTTATTATTCATTCACGACCGGCTCTGGGGTGATGCTCGAGACCCGGAAGAAGTCGAGCAGGTTGCTGCCGAGAATGTGAAAGGAAAGAAGGAGAAGAAGAACGAGAAACAAAGAGGAAATTTGAGGAGGGGAGTTCGGGGTCCAACGGGACGAAAAAACGAAAGTCGAAGCAATAATTAACATACCGTTCATTTTCTCCTAGTCTAGCTCATCGAAATCTTCTTCCGGTTCAGCACCAGTCTGTGAAATTGTTAGTTCGTCGTCAGATAACATGTAGTAGTTCACGTACATGATCAAATGATACTGAGATCCATAGATTCCGTTGCGTCATGAAATGAGAGACCGGTATGAGAGCAAGTGACAATCAATGTCTGAGGCAGAGATAATTTCGAGAGGACCAAGATCGTTTGCAAATGAAGTATATATCCCCAATACAGTTGCACTATACATTCATCAGTATAGTCTATCAAGTAATAGAATCAACTTACTATAGATCCCAAGGCATACGTGGCACTCCCTCTGTTAGGCCAATCCGTCGAACTATCGCGCAAACATGAGGTTTCTGGTTACTTTCGGGTATCTGGATGACAAGGAGGTCTTCGAGACGGACTGGTATGCGAACTCCGTTCCGTTCTATGAAAGCAAATGTATCCGAGTCAGTGCGCTTGTTTGACATCGCACCATAATGCAGTCCATCTTTCCGAACATAGACCACACGACGTGCTACTCTAGACCCAACAAATGAGATACCATCTTCTGCGGAAAGCTCTCGTCGGAGATTGAGTTCTGGCCAGAAGGTTTGGCAATGTCGGAGTAGAAGAGTGTATACGTCCTCGCCATTGGGACCAAGAGCATGCAGGTTCAGCGCATGAAGATCAATAGACTTTTTTGAGATACGTTTGGGTAAAGAAATGCGGTCATTAGAGATTTCGCTGCGAAAAATTGCGATTTCAGTCATTGCAGATCCACGAGATTTTGATGCTTCAGCCTTGATTATACGGTCAACCAATGATTGTTCATAGTCTGATGCATCATCAGGAAGTGCAAGCAGATATTCGTAGAGAAGGTGAGTCTGGACCCAGTTTCGAAGGATGGTAAGTTCGACTCTGCCACCATCGTGGCCGTTATTTTTCATCTTTTCTAGTAAGCCGTTGAACCGTTCAAAAGCGAACAGCCACCAAGAGTAAACGGGACCATAGATTTTGATCATCCACGAAAAGTGCATGGCAAGATGATGGTTTACCGTAAGTTCGACACCAAGAGCGAGTAAGGCCAGACAGTAGTGAGCGAAGTAGGTTTGGCCAGCATTTGCCTGGTCCACCGAATTCTTCTTTGTGGCAAGAAGTCGGACAGCAACACAGAGGAAAAGGACAGCTTTGTAGAGAGAGAGACGACGACGGGAATGTGTTGTGGTGATGCGTTCATTCGGGGATACAGCAGGCTCGGTGTCAGGAATAGTGTCATCGGGATTGCGCGAGGCAATCCATAGTAAGACTGGCGTAACGGTAAGAAGACGGCGCCATTCATCTGCTTTCTTCAGGGACTGGTTCTCTCCGAGCTGTAGAATTAATCAGTAAAGATATCACGTTGAGCACACTGAACGTACATTTTTTGGGAATCGAGTTATGTGTGACGGCCATTGGATTGAGTTTATTGCATCTTCAAAGTGCTGTTTTGCGGAATTGACCCCATTCGCCCCAGGAAACATGTGAGTGGCAAAAAGTACCCTTGTCCAGAAGAACGCAACAACACCTGAAAGTAATACTCGTTAAATAAGCCAAATTAAAGAATGAAGAGATAATACCGAGATAGATACAATGCATGAAGTCAAGCGCTGTTTGCCTTGACGGCCTCCAGCCCGGAATCCAGTCAAACGCTGAGAATCGGACACCGTGGTTCTTCAAAATGGTTGATTGTCGAGGTATCGGAGCATCCTTGGAATAGAACTTTTGTTTGAGCATATCATAATCCTGTCGCATAACAAAGTCTTTGATAGCGTAAGAGATCGGAGTAGATAAATAAAAGAAAAACTTTACTTTCCGCTATATATCCCGACTGTTGGTTCACTTCGAGCAGTGTACAGTAGCACCATGCACAGCAGTGGAGGTCGGAGCTATGACCTGCCAGTCCGCTAATCTTACGTGCACCAGGAGTATCACAGTTTGTGCAGTTCACATCTGCATAAACAGTCTCTGTAATGAGGTCCTCATTGCTTTCGTCGAAGATTTCCATCTTTATACCTGTAAAATGGCGTCATTAGCATCGCGAGTCACAATCAAAGACAAGAAAATAAACGCAAAACCTTCTTTAAGCTGTGTAACCTCACGAACCGTAGGTTCCATAACATTCACGAGCTGGTCTGTGGTTGGTTCCGTTGGGCCAGGAGTTACGCCGCCACAGATTACCCACATCTGTAGGAAACGAACATCGCGTGAAAGGTCATTGATCGAGATATACCAGGGACCAGTAGAATGAGGACGACCACTGAATGCTCCGAACCTAACAAAAGGGGATTTATTAGAACAAGGCTCAATGAAAGAGAAATACATACCAATCAAGGTTCACAGTGAGATGGAGCCCAAACCGATGGTCAGTTAGCTTCTTCTCTGAGCCCTCTGACCGCGGTACATCACGGACGTGACCAAGATTACCTTGCTCGCGTTTAATCCCAGTTTTGAGCTCATGCCAGATTGAGCCATCTGACATATCCGTCATCATGAAGCTGGTATTGTTGTTCTGGTGCTCTGGAGAATTGCGAGAGTCTCGAATAAGCTTTCGAAAGCCTTTACGTCGGACCATTTGACGTAAGCTCTCGATTAAGGACACCTGCGGAAGAATCTTGATTGCACGACGTTTAAGCTGACCCTGTGTATTTTCGTTCTCCTCGTAGATCTGACCAGGACAATTGGAGGTAGAGCAGAAGGGAGATTCGAGAGAGTCCATCTCCGCAGGTGTATGGTGCTTCCAGCATCAAGGACAGATTGCATACTGAATAATACAAGCGTCTGGGTCAATCCCGAGACGTCGTTTGGCACTTGCAAGTGTTCGCACAGTACGTGGACCAGTATCAGAAAGGGCTCCGGTTGACTGAATTATGTTCAATGTCATGTCGAGATTGTTATTGGTTGCAGTGACGGATTGATGATGAACAATATTGTTGATGACAGCCTGAAGATATGCCATCCGGACAGCTGGTATTTCACCTAGAGCAAAGGTTGGAGGAATTCCGGTAGCAAATTCGGGATCTAAATCCAACTCGGGGCCTGCAGGAACCTTTATCTCGGAGTAGGTTATATCGGATGGAGGAATGGGCTGTCGAGCGCCGAGAGGTTGCTCAGGAGGTCTATTTGGAGTGCATTCGCGTTGATTTCGACCCTGGTTACCCTGCTCCGAATTCCCATTCATGTCAAACCCATTCCCGAGTCCAATGTCAAAATCATCGTCATCCGATTCATCTCTGCCACTTGCTCTGGCGGAACCTTCTTGATTTCCTTCCATCCATCCATCCATCCATCCATCCGTCTCCTCTGGAGGTATTGGGGTAGGAGTTGCTGCTGGAGCTGCATGAGGCTGAGGAAGTCCGTATTTTTTGATATGCTTTTGACTAAGGTTTCTGGTTATAAAGCGAAGCCGAGGATGCTTTTTGGCACAGCTAGCACAGGTACATGAGATCGTTTCATCTGGCATCGAGTAGAATGAATGGTGTGGTTTAGAACAATGCGCGTATGCGTCACGGGCCCGCGGTATGGCTCAAAAAAAATCTTAAGTCGAATTGGCGCTCAGATTATTATATTTTGCGTACATTCTCGTTCTTTCTACAATTTACAACAATCTCCCATCCGTACATTTTCAGCTCGGAGATTGTTGGTAAATTCCTAGAACTTCCAAAAATTCTTAAAATCTCCCACTCGGACATTCTGGCGTTTTACGCTGTGGTAAGTATTCCGAGTCGGAGACACTAGCAATATTTCTTGCAAGCGCCCAAACCGGCCCGAAGAACAACCCGAACAACCCCTTAATCTCCCAACCAACTTTACCACCATGGACGAGCCGAGTTTCAAGATCCAGATTTATTATTCATTCACGACCGGCGCGAATGTAGACCTATGTTCACCACACAATACAGAGGAGAATCTAGCCAGTCAGGCCACCGAGATTGCAAGAGTTTACGCACAAATGCTGTCGGTTGTTTTTGGACCAACCACGGACTCTCCAGGCACGAAACGCATTCAGTACGCTTTCGCTGCGGGATGTGCTGGATATAGTCCCAAAGAGTGGGAAGATTTGTCGGAAGAAGAGAAGGAGTACGAACGCCAGAGATTCTGTAGAATGTATCAACCTTCGCAAACCTCCCTCAACAGAACTCCCCCCGCTATTGTGATATATCTCGCCGGAAAACGTACCATCACTGCCTCTCCATCCTATGATCTCACCCAGTCCGACACCATCCATCGTTCCGAGGAATACGAGGTCTGGGATCCAATGTGGGAAGATGCTAAAACTAGTGCTGATTTGCCATGCACCTGGGGATGGCATGTCCGCGAGAACCAAGCCTATAACGGCGCAAGGCTTATCTTCATCTCGGGAGTGTTCGCTGTTTGGCCAATACTCTGGCAAAGACGCGGGCTTCTCCTCAGTGAAGCGTCGAGACGAATGTACACACTGAATGCTTTCCTGCAAGTTGTCCTTTTTCATGAACTTGTACATGCTACACGAAGCATAGTATGTTTCTAGCTTTCTGCTCAACTTTCATGCTCACCGTGGATCAGACTTTCAATACCCCCAAGCTCACGCCGCCGAAGTGTATCGATAGTCCAAGAAATCAAAAAGTTACGGCAGATGGTTTGCAGGGTGAGGCGGGTAGATTGGCAGAGAAGTTGGCATTTGGTCTTGTATTAGGTCTTTATATGGGTATGTTTCTTCATCGCTGTTCAGCTCTGATCTTTTGCCGACTTACTGGAAACAGAGGATCTCAAAATCCAAATTTTTGCAACGGACGAAGACGAAGCACGAACACCGTACAAAGTTCCCTTTGAACTCTACACACAACTTTTCATGAGCGAGATCCCTTTACCGCCACTATCTATCCAAACTTTGAAACAGATATCGATCCCATTGCATTACATTCCCCCGGAGGAACGGTTCAAATCCAATGCCTTCCATGAGGAAGCGACGGTTCAAGTCAAGTCTCAACCTCAAAACCAAACTTCGTATACGTTCCCCATCGCAAGGAACAGACTCGTTGCGATACCAAGACCCTTGGCCGACAAGATTGCTGCTCAGGAAGCGGCTAGGGGCAGTTGCGTAGAATTTAGCTGATGTTATGTATGGACTTCGAGTAATTGATTAGATATTTATACTCTTGCCCTACCACAGCCGTAGCGTTACCGACCGCGATGGTTTCCAAGAACAACAGAGCGTAGTATGCTTTTAGTCGCAATAGTAGTACGGCGTAGGACACACAGCAGAAAAGAGCGACTATAATGACTAGCGATATGCAAAGGCAGTCTAAAGAAGTAGAATGGAACTGGGAAGACTGAAAGCAGAAGACACTCTTGCTGTAACGAAAGTAAAGCGAGTAGAAAGATAATAACGGTTAGTGAATAGTATACGGCTAAGGTCAGTAATTATCATAGGCTAGGGTATCGCTGTGTTGATTTCGTGAGTTTTATCAGCTCACCGTGCTCTTTGCTTTCAAAACTAATCGATGACACCCGCTAGGAAAAAGCCAAGGAATACAACGCCACCAAAACACTCACAGCCATTCTCGCCTCAGCCAGGTCCATTGGAGAGGGAGTTTACTTATCGCCAAAAATCGGGGATTTCCCAGAAATATTCACGCCGTGAGTCCTCCTTCCTTCTAAAGCCGTATAGACGGGTCCCTAATGCTTTCGTCCAGTCCATGGGAAGTCAGTATGATTTTTTGGCTTTTCTGTCTATGCTCTAACGCTAATTTGAACTAGTGTATTGTAGTCGCCAGTAAGGAGAAATTATTCAATACTCCTATGGTGAGCGCCAACTACTTTCTCTCTTCCTTGTTTCGTGAATTCTGATTATGTACTTGTTTGTTAGTTGTATGTTCCAGACGAAGACAAGTTTAATCAGTACAACTCTGCAGGTCTCAATGCCTATATCAAAACGCAGGGACTTGACACCAAAACTGCCATCTTATTTTCGGAACATCATCTATGGTTGTACAACTACCAGATGCTTATTCCGCCCTACTACCTCGAAATTCCTCTCTTTGCCTTACCTTTACGGACAATATTAAATACCTGTCTGGTTAGAGGTTTGGGGCACTGGGCCCGGTAAGTGAGTTTACACATTTTTTTAACCGCAGTTATTGTCCATGAAGGATGCAAAATAACGCGACAGAACCTATGGATACCTATCCTAGGCCACTTTATGACTAGAGGACATATGAGCCTTCTCAAACACTACCTAAGACTGCCGACGAGGGCAGTTCTTTCTCTTCTACATAACTAGGTCAGTAGGCCGAAATAGTGTGTTGTCGTTCGCGCACCCATTCTGCGGATGTCAAATATTGCATCCCCAGAACTATCATTCACTCCGAGAACAACTCAAGGCCGTCGTTACCGCGCGACTCAGCCTCCGCAAACTGTACATCCATTACAGTCTATGTTGCCCAAGAATGCGGCATGCATATGATATTTTGTCAAACTTGGCAGGGGCAATTAGAAGTCCCCGAGTTCCATACTAAGCATAGAGTCAAGTCCATCTCGACTCTCTAATGTAGACATGATTTGGTACATAATATGGGATTTTTGGTACAACCCAAGATTTACCTAACAATCAATGCAAATGCTGGCCCATCAGCTAAAGCGCTGAAAGGCGTATCACACTGGCAAGATCTACCACGAAAACGGTCACGTGGATAACACGCCACGCTAAAATTGCGATTTATCGTACTACGCGAGTCGCCGCTCAACTATAAAAGCAGATTATAATCGATGTGTGGACATACCACTCAACTCTCGCTCTCTATTTTCTTTATTTTACTTTTATCTTGTGCATATAATGTCTACTGGCACCCAGGAACAGCAGAACCAACCAGGAACTACTAATGCTTCTGGCTCGCACCCAAACTTCATGCCCATAGGCATGTTTAGTATGTTCAAATAAAATTTGGAATATAATTCACAACTAATAAACGCGTAATTGCGTTCTTCTGTAGGGGAGGGAATGTACCCCCACCCATTCAACACTCCTTATCCAATCAATGGACCATTTGGACAATTCCCGGCATACCCTACCTATTATAATCAACCTATCCCCCGAACTATTACCCAAATATGCCTAATATCAATACGGCGCCCAATATCGATGCCACCATGCAATCAGTATTGGACATTGAGTCATTCAAAATGGATGACATCGAAACTACAACTCCAGGTATGAATTCCTCATCAATCAGGAACAATACTGCTCCGAGTGTCATTGGCACAACTCAGGAGAGTGTTCTCCGCGAACGGGCCTTAAGTACCATGGCACCGAGCACCACAGTAAACCCTCAGGACAAATGGGTTGCAGTGAAGGGACCATCCGGGCCAGACCACAAACATGCTGATGGCTCTCCATGCACTAGCTACCGAGAGCATGAGGCTATAGCCATTGTTAACCGAGACCAATCATACTCCCTTGCCCGGAATATTATGAACGGCTGGATTCTCAATAAGCACTATGCTCAGAGGAGGCAAGGGAATAAAGACCCATTCGGTACATTTCAGCATCCAGATGTGATTGCTGATCGGAACACTTATCAGCACACCCGTTCAGAACCGTCTTGGGATACATCCTCCCAATCACGGCGAGAACATCGCAATGGAGACCGGGGTAGCAACCGTGCTCATCCCTACTCTAATAATCATCGTGAGTATGGCTCGATACGAGACTCGATCCATGCACCTAACCACGTTAATAATAATATTATTATTACAGGCCGAAATCCTTCTATGAACCATCGGAGAAGTGAGCGAGAACATCCCCCACCTTATGCTCCAAACACTAGAGAGCCACCAAGGACTCAAAACCCTCCTCCTCCTCCCCAAGGCCCGAGATACATTCCTCGCCTAGGGGAAATGGACCCACAACCCTTCGAGGATGAAGAACAACGGTATGTTTACTGCCGGAACCTGCACAGCCGACCTGCATTGGGCGTTGCTGATGGTTTTGAGTGGGACGTACTTCAAACTGGCAAACTCGTTGAGATCGATCGCGAGAACCAGATTTACTTGACTGGCGAGGTAGTTATCCCCTTACCCGCCCGCAGTCAGGAAACAATTCAGGCGCGTCCTTATCCGCACAATGCGGAAATAGCGAATGTGTTATTTGAACACAGCAATACTGCCGGACACTTCAATGGATTTTACTCACTCGTGGACATACACCGAGGCATCCTTATCCGTACACGCATGGAACAGGAAACTAGTACAATTACCACTACCCCTGGAGAGAAGATAGTCCTTGAAGGATTTCACTTACCAAAGTGGGCATCACGCTCTCACTTCCTGGGGAGTGACGGATTGAAATCTCGAGATAATGTCAATGAGTGGGAACCAATCCGTGTCCCTTCCATTGATCAACCACATCTCACTTACGCGTCAACAGAACATTTGGCATTATGGCTCGCCATTCACGGGAACGTCATTGACTACCCTGGAGTTAATCTCACTGACAGTGGTTGGATTGACAAGAACACTGTGGAAGGATACCGTATTTTACGAATCCTTGACCCATCGCATGGAGCGCAACACTCCGAATTCCGCTCATTTTTCATTCTCATCATCAGCCTCCCAAAATTCTATGGACAGCTGATTGAAGTAAACCACCTATCCATCTCTCCCACTGTCAAACTCATGACATGTCCATATCAACCGAAAAATGTATCGGATGTGGCTCGACACATGGCCGCCTGTGGAATCACCGAAACACAGGCGGATGACTTACTACAATATGGACGTATATACTGTATGGACAAGCTTACATCTCAACCGAAGTCTACCAGAGACGTTGGTCCTTGGCTGTTCATATGGCGTCGCTCCAATATGCGTATGCTGGTGTCGGACTGTATACCATCTCAGGACCCAGCTTTTCAGATACCATAGCACTGGGATCTTACGGACTTGAAGGAGTATCGCCGTCGGAAAATGGTTATACGTGCTCGAAAGGAAATGGGATCACTTGCACCCGGCTGGACAATGCCTCGCATATCCATCCCCATGTCAGCGGATACTGGTGAACTCTTAACTGAGATTGCGAAACTCAACATATCAGCCAGTACCTCTGGATCGGCATCGCCTAATCTCCCATCCAGTTCATCTAACCAACCTAACATGAGCAATCACATGGATACAAAGTAATGTCGCAATAGGTAGGCTCGATTGGGCTCCGAATCCGTTGCACTTGCAGAATTTTCTGCTTGTATGACTTACTTTCTCTGTCTTACAATTCCGTGATGGAATCTGGTGGGGGAGGGTGTAACGGCTCATCCCTATTTGGTAATACTTATACCCTTATGGACTTTATACATACGCTACTACATCAGCAAATTCCCCAAGTTATGATGCGTATGATATGTATGATGGTATAACCGTCGGCCCCATCATACCGCGATCATACCTCGATCATACAGGTCCGGAACCCGGCGCATCATACAAGGATCATACGGCCTTCATACCTCTTCATACACTCTTCATACGGCGTCCTTAGTAGTAGTATACAAGGCCACTGTGAGTGCACAGCCAATAAGTAACTGATCTATCTACTGAACTGACATCCCGATATATGGTATTGTCAGTACATATATTTGTATAGAAAGTTATTGAATGTCAGGCTGGTGTCGGAGAAAAAGGGAAAAATTTGAAAAAAGGCGACTTTGGATGACCTGCCATTAAGCTGGCACGTGGTATGTACAGTTTATATAATTATATAGTGCCTTTTTCCTCACACATTTTTAGCGCTGCATTTTCAACCCACTCTCTAAAGAAAGGATGTACGATCTTTGACGGCAATGAGGAGGAACTAATTGGTCATCTGCGTCCAGTACATTGACAAATAAGGTATGTGTTCTGTATCCTCTTCCTCTGCTGTATTCTAATGTGTAGCCTATAGGTCGATGGCTTGTGTTTCATTGGTATGCAATCCTGGCAAGCCTGCTTATATTCTCAACATACTTAACCATACTGAATTCTTCGCTTATTTAGATTACTTTCTCGCTTCAAATTGGCTCATTCGTTCAACTAGTCCATGGATAGCTGCCACGCAGGTAGTTTTTTTATTATTACTTGCATTGTACCATGACACTCAAGTTTGGCTCTCAGGTCCCCAGCCTATGGTGTCTTGTTTCAAATCCTTAGTTTTACGTTGAATTTTTCCCCATGCAAACGGAGTAATTCTAGGGCGAGCCTTGGTACGCTATCCTGTCTCTACTTGACCTGCATTCAAGTCTGATTCAAGCTTTTTTTAACACAGGGTTGCGGTCCAGTCTATATTGAGGAATTGGCAAGCCGGTTTTATATGCTTGCACTACCCAGCCGTTCCCTCTTCCGCTACCTTTTCCGCTGTTGGATATCTTGTTGTTACCTATATTAGAGCCAGATTGACCCCATGAGTAGTCGCATAAGTTGTATTAGCATTGTTCTCAGGTAGTATATACCGTATTGAATTTTATTCATTTTATTTAATGAAACAAAAATAGGCAAACGCGAATGCATGATCAGATATACCCTGTATGATGGGTATGAAGCTGGTATGAAGCCTGTATGAAGAGTGTATAACCGCTGTATAATGGAAATTGGCTGGTAGTATGACCGCGTATGATTGGTGTATGTCATTATGCACTCCCCCTTGCCCGTCATACGCATCAACAGGTGTATGATGGCGTATGATCGGTATGAATCATGCGGATCATACATTTGGGAACTTGCTGATGTACTATATAATGTCTCGCAACTCATAACTATCCTTAACTCTTACTTTTACCATCGCCTGTCTTTGCCTTACCTTTACGGACAATATTAAATACCTGTCTGGTTAGAGGTTTGGGGCACTGGGCCCGGTAAGTGAGTTTACAGAGACTTTTCGAGGTAGTAGGGCGGAATAAGCATCTGGTAGTTGTACAACCATAGATGATGTTCCGAAAATAAGATGGCAGTTTTGGTGTCAAGTCCCTGCGTTTTGATATAGGCATTGAGACCTGCAGAATTGTACTGATTTAAATTGTCGCGTACCTGTAGAGACATAGTGAAGCCTCTCAAACACTAACCTAAGACTGCCGACGAGCGAGCAACATTCAATCTTATACAATAAATCATCTACATAACTATGAGCAGATAGCAACATTGCAACAATAAGTGGTTATCTCTCTCGCTGGCACCAAAACTCCTCCCAAT
>ML769419.1:44011-171992 GCA_009733575.1 Gymnopus androsaceus JB14 | reverse complement strand
TCTTCTACTTTGACAGGTTGTTCATCATCCTCTCCGATCTCCATCAGCTCGTCTTCCTGCTCTCCCGCATCTTCCTTCACTTGCAGCTGACTGCCACGGTTACGCTCGAGCTCCGAAATACGAGCTAGAATTTGTTGGTGGACTGCTGAGTGGTAGGATTCATGCTTCGCAAGGTGATCCTTCAAGACTGAATTCTCTTGTTGCAGTACAGTCATGTCGTACCGCAAATTCTGGTTCTCTGTCTCTACCGCAACAAACTCCTGGCAGATCTGCGACTTCGTGAACGTTTTGGATGCTGCTGCAATGAACATCGGCTCAGTTGGCGGGAGAGGACGTGGTTGGGGAGCTGGGAATATGTATTGGATAGAGGTGGGTGGTTCAATTGCTACTGGAGGCGAATTGAAGCTAATCAATGCAGTGCTCATGGCGGAGGTCATTGGCACAGATTCCGGGATTGAGAATGGAGTGACTGGACCCATGGACAAAGTTTCCAAGCGGCATAGTAAAGGTGAGTGATTCTGGCTAAGATGTCCTGTAAAAGGCTCAGGGATATTCTCCAGGACTGGCGACATCGACATCGACATTCCGGCCATGCGCTCATCACTACAACTTCGAGGACGACCGATTGCAGGAGAGAAATCAACAGGAGAGTTAGGGTCGAGTGCATCCTGAAACTGGCGTGTTAAGGAGCACCCTTGCCCTTGCGAGAACTGGTCAAGCGATGGCGGAGGAGGGAACGAAGGGATGGGTATGGACATCGTGGTATGCGGCGAAGGTTTTGGAGACATTTTTTTGTGCAACCTGGGGGCATACGCGGGGTTATCGGGCGCGTCGACGTCGTCCTGTCAGCGCGTTGGACACTTTGATGTGCTTCTTTATTACTTGTACTTACTTCTACAAGTAATTTATCCTTATGCGCATCCAATACACTCTTTTATCTACTAATATATTGCTTTGTGCGCAAGAAACAAGCTGGAGGAGGAGGAGGAGGAGGGCAGTACTAGTGCTATTACTGGCATTGAACATTTTTCGGAAATTGTCATACATTGTCACTTCTACATTCTACGTACATTCTCGGAACATTGTGTGGTAAATTGACAGGATATTGATACATATTGTGAGGAAACTTCTGACAATGTACCGATTGGTACATTTTCAGTATATTGTCAGGAGATTGTTGGAATTTGTGACAATCTCCTGTGAATCTCCAGGTTCGAAGTTTTCGGGCCTATGTGCTGTGTGTGGTAAATTGACAGGATATTGATACATATTGTGAGGAAACTTCTGACAATGTACCGATTGGACATTTTCAGTATATTGTCAGGAGTTTGTTGGAATTTGTGACAATCTCCTGTGAATCTCCAGGGTTCTAAGTTTTCGGGCTAATGTGCTGTGTAGTATACCAGCACCATAGGCCCGAAAATACTTCGAACCTGGAGATTCACACGGAGATTGTCACAAATTTCCAACAATTCTCTGACAATATACTGAAAAATTACCAATCGGTACACTTGTCAGAAGTTTCCTCACAATATGTATCAAATATCCTGTCAATTTACCACACACAGCACATAGGCCCGAAAACTTCGAACCTGAGATTCACAGGGAGATTGTCACAAATTCCAACAATTCTCCTTAAATACTGAAAATGTACCAATCGGTACATTGTCAGGAAGTTTCCTCACAATATGTATCAGTATCTGTCAATTTACCAACAAACACAGCACATAGCCCGAAAACTTCGAACCTGGAGATTCCACAGGAGATTGTCACAAATTCCAACAATCTCCTGACAATATACTGAAAATGTACCAATCGGTACATTGTCAGAAGTTTCCTCACAATATGTATCAATATCCTGTCAATTTACCACACAATGTTCCGAGAATGTACGTAGAATGTAGAAGTGACAATGTATGACAATTTCCGAAAAATGTTCAATGCCAGTAATAGCACTAGTACTGCCCTCCTCCTCCTCCTCCTCCAGCTTGTTTCTTGCGCACAAAGCAATATATTAGTAGATAAAAGAGTGTATTGGATGCGCATAAGGATAAATTACTTGTAGAAGTAAGTACAAGTAATAAAGAAGCACATCAAAGTGTCCAACGCGCTGACAGGACGACGTCGACGCGCCCGATAACCCCGCGTATGCCCCCAGGTTACACAAAAAAATGTCTCCAAAACCTTCGCCGCATACCACGATGTCCATACCCATCCCTTCGTTCCCTCCTCCGCCATCGCTTGACCAGTTCTCGCAAGGGCAAGGGTGCTCCTTAACACGCCAGTTTCAGGATGCACTCGACCCTAACTCTCCTGTTGATTTCTCTCCTGCAATCGGTCGTCTTCGAAGTTGTAGTGATGAGCGCATGGCCGGAATGTCGATGTTGATGTCGCCAGTCCTGGAGAATATCCCTGAGCCTTTTACAGGACATCTTAGCCAGAATCACTCACCTTTACTATGCCGCTCGGAAACTTTGTCCATGGGTCCAGTCACTCCATTCTCAATCCCGGAATCTGTGCCAATGACCTCCGCCATGAGCACTGCATTGATTAGCTTCAATTCGCCTCCAGTAGCAATTGAACCACCCACCTCTATCCAATACATATTCCCAGCTCCCCAACCACGTCCTCTCCCGCCAACTGAGCCGATGTTCATTGCAGCAGCATCCAAAACGTTCACGAAGTCGCAGATCTGCCAGGAGTTTGTTGCGGTAGAGACAGAGAACCAGAATTTGCGGTACGACATGACTGTACTGCAACAAGAGAATTCAGTCTTGAAGGATCACCTTGCGAAGCATGAATCCTACCACTCAGCAGTCCACCAACAAATTCTAGCTCGTATTTCGGAGCTCGAGCGTAACCGTGGCAGTCAGCTGCAAGTGAAGGAAGATGCGGGAGAGCAGGAAGACGAGCTGATGGAGATCGGAGAGGATGATGAACAACCTGTCAAAGTAGAAGATGGCGTACTCACCAGTGAACAAGCATCCAATGATAATAAGATCAAAGTGCGTACAAGTCATGAAAGCTATTTGGATCTTTATTAACATGTTCGACAGAGACTTGTTACGACCCTGTTCGAAAAGTTCCTGGGAGTTACGGACTTGAAGACCAAGGCGGATATCACTGGTGCAGCATACGAGGGTGACCTTCCTGTAATCAACGGGACCGAAATCAGACAAATTCGCTTCAATTACGATAAAGGACCTACTAGGGATGGCAATGGTGATAAGATCGACACGATGGCTATGTTTGCTAAATCGCATGGGCAAGACTATGTCAGCGGTGTAAAGGACTTGCTGGAGATTATCGAGCTTGCGGATATGAAAAAGCGATTTGTTGCCAAGTTCCAGGCTCTCCAACGTATCCATCGGGGAACAGCGGGCGGTGCAAAGTCAGGTCGCGAGGGTGCAGCTAAAGACAATCGTGCCAAAGATGTACGTATCTGTCAGAGATGCCTATCTATTCGAAACTGATATTTCTGTCAGAAATGTGAAGTGCGTGTCCGAAAACGAAATGCCTTACCAGATGGAAACCAGTACAAGGATAAGAAGTACGATTCTGCATTTTTTTATCAGCTGATGTCGGAAGATGAGGATGAGCCCAACGACATACCTGGAAAGTCCAAACGTTACATCTCTCGGCCACCAACCTATCGATCAGACGAGGTAAGATGCAATGTCACATATATCGCAGTCAAACCTAAAGAATCTCACCAGTTGAAGCAATGTTTCCTTGCTGTTGATGCTCAAGCTGATCCCAAACCTTCCGCTCAGTACATTCCCCGTATTCCAGGTGATCCAAAAGAGGCTCCCTTGCCCTCAACTCGTACTCTAGATGGTCGCGCTCGAATCTGGATGGTAGAAGCAGAGTGGTTGCGTCAGCATGAAGATTCTAACAACAGCCGCTGCATCGCTGACAGTGGTCGGCTCTGGGGTGATGCTCGAGACCCGGAAGAAGTCGAGCAGGTTGCTGCCGAGAATGTGAAAGGAAAGAAGGAGAAGAAGAACGAGAAACAAAAGAGGAAATTTGAGGAGGGGAGTTCGGGGTCCAACGGGACGAAAAAACGAAAGTCGAAGCAATAATTAACATACCGTTCATTTTCTCCTAGTCTAGCTCATCGAAATCTTCTTCCGGTTCAGCACCAGTCTGTGAAATTGTTAGTTCGTCGTCAGATAACATGTAGTAGTTCACGTACATGATCAAATGATACTGAGATCCATAGATTCCGTTGCGTCATGAAATGAGAGACCGGTATGAGAGCAAGTGGACAATCAATGTCTGAGGCAGAGATAATTTCGAGAGGACCAAGATCGTTTGCAAATGAAGTATATATCCCCAATACAGTTGCACTATACATTCATCAGTATAGTCTATCAAGTAATAGAATCAACTTACTATAGATCCCAAGGCATACGTGGCACTCCCTCTGTTAGGCCAATCCGTCGAACTATCGCGCAAACATGAGGTTTCTGGTTACTTTCGGGTATCTGGATGACAAGGAGGTCTTCGAGACGGACTGGTATGCGAACTCCGTTCCGTTCTATGAAAGCAAATGTATCCGAGTCAGTGCGCTTGTTTGACATCGCACCATAATGCAGTCCATCTTTCCGAACATAGACCACACGACGTGCTACTCTAGACCCAACAAATGAGATACCATCTTCTGCGGAAAGCTCTCGTCGGAGATTGAGTTCTGGCCAGAAGGTTTGGCAATGTCGGAGTAGAAGAGTGTATACGTCCTCGCCATTGGGACCAAGAGCATGCAGGTTCAGCGCATGAAGATCAATAGACTTTTTTGAGATACGTTTGGGTAAAGAAATGCGGTCATTAGAGATTTCGCTGCGAAAAATTGCGATTTCAGTCATTGCAGATCCACGAGATTTTGATGCTTCAGCCTTGATTATACGGTCAACCAATGATTGTTCATAGTCTGATGCATCATCAGGAAGTGCAAGCAGATATTCGTAGAGAAGGTGAGTCTGGACCCAGTTTCGAAGGATGGTAAGTTCGACTCTGCCACCATCGTGGCCGTTATTTTTCATCTTTTCTAGTAAGCCGTTGAACCGTTCAAAAGCGAACAGCCACCAAGAGTAAACGGGACCATAGATTTTGATCATCCACGAAAAGTGCATGGCAAGATGATGGTTTACCGTAAGTTCGACACCAAGAGCGAGTAAGGCCAGACAGTAGTGAGCGAAGTAGGTTTGGCCAGCATTTGCCTGGTCCACCGAATTCTTCTTTGTGGCAAGAAGTCGGACAGCAACACAGAGGAAAAGGACAGCTTTGTAGAGAGAGAGACGACGACGGGAATGTGTTGTGGTGATGCGTTCATTCGGGGATACAGCAGGCTCGGTGTCAGGAATAGTGTCATCGGGATTGCGCGAGGCAATCCATAGTAAGACTGGCGTAACGGTAAGAAGACGGCGCCATTCATCTGCTTTCTTCAGGGACTGGTTCTCTCCGAGCTGTAGAATTAATCAGTAAAGATATCACGTTGAGCACACTGAACGTACATTTTTTGGGAATCGAGTTATGTGTGACGGCCATTGGATTGAGTTTATTGCATCTTCAAAGTGCTGTTTTGCGGAATTGACCCCATTCGCCCCAGGAAACATGTGAGTGGCAAAAAGTACCCTTGTCCAGAAGAACGCAACAACACCTGAAAGTAATACTCGTTAAATAAGCCAAATTAAAGAATGAAGAGATAATACCGAGATAGATACAATGCATGAAGTCAAGCGCTGTTTGCCTTGACGGCCTCCAGCCCGGAATCCAGTCAAACGCTGAGAATCGGACACCGTGGTTCTTCAAAATGGTTGATTGTCGAGGTATCGGAGCATCCTTGGAATAGAACTTTTGTTTGAGCATATCATAATCCTGTCGCATAACAAAGTCTTTGATAGCGTAAGAGATCGGAGTAGATAAATAAAAGAAAAACTTTACTTTCCGCTATATATCCCGACTGTTGGTTCACTTCGAGCAGTGTACAGTAGCACCATGCACAGCAGTGGAGGTCGGAGCTATGACCTGCCAGTCCGCTAATCTTACGTGCACCAGGAGTATCACAGTTTGTGCAGTTCACATCTGCATAAACAGTCTCTGTAATGAGGTCCTCATTGCTTTCGTCGAAGATTTCCATCTTTATACCTGTAAAATGGCGTCATTAGCATCGCGAGTCACAATCAAAGACAAGAAAATAAACGCAAAACCTTCTTTAAGCTGTGTAACCTCACGAACCGTAGGTTCCATAACATTCACGAGCTGGTCTGTGGTTGGTTCCGTTGGGCCAGGAGTTACGCCGCCACAGATTACCCACATCTGTAGGAAACGAACATCGCGTGAAAGGTCATTGATCGAGATATACCAGGGACCAGTAGAATGAGGACGACCACTGAATGCTCCGAACCTAACAAAAGGGGATTTATTAGAACAAGGCTCAATGAAAGAGAAATACATACCAATCAAGGTTCACAGTGAGATGGAGCCCAAACCGATGGTCAGTTAGCTTCTTCTCTGAGCCCTCTGACCGCGGTACATCACGGACGTGACCAAGATTACCTTGCTCGCGTTTAATCCCAGTTTTGAGCTCATGCCAGATTGAGCCATCTGACATATCCGTCATCATGAAGCTGGTATTGTTGTTCTGGTGCTCTGGAGAATTGCGAGAGTCTCGAATAAGCTTTCGAAAGCCTTTACGTCGGACCATTTGACGTAAGCTCTCGATTAAGGACACCTGCGGAAGAATCTTGATTGCACGACGTTTAAGCTGACCCTGTGTATTTTCGTTCTCCTCGTAGATCTGACCAGGACAATTGGAGGTAGAGCAGAAGGGAGATTCGAGAGAGTCCATCTCCGCAGGTGTATGGTGCTTCCAGCATCAAGGACAGATTGCATACTGAATAATACAAGCGTCTGGGTCAATCCCGAGACGTCGTTTGGCACTTGCAAGTGTTCGCACAGTACGTGGACCAGTATCAGAAAGGGCTCCGGTTGACTGAATTATGTTCAATGTCATGTCGAGATTGTTATTGGTTGCAGTGACGGATTGATGATGAACAATATTGTTGATGACAGCCTGAAGATATGCCATCCGGACAGCTGGTATTTCACCTAGAGCAAAGGTTGGAGGAATTCCGGTAGCAAATTCGGGATCTAAATCCAACTCGGGGCCTGCAGGAACCTTTATCTCGGAGTAGGTTATATCGGATGGAGGAATGGGCTGTCGAGCGCCGAGAGGTTGCTCAGGAGGTCTATTTGGAGTGCATTCGCGTTGATTTCGACCCTGGTTACCCTGCTCCGAATTCCCATTCATGTCAAACCCATTCCCGAGTCCAATGTCAAAATCATCGTCATCCGATTCATCTCTGCCACTTGCTCTGGCGGAACCTTCTTGATTTCCTTCCATCCATCCATCCATCCATCCATCCGTCTCCTCTGGAGGTATTGGGGTAGGAGTTGCTGCTGGAGCTGCATGAGGCTGAGGAAGTCCGTATTTTTTGATATGCTTTTGACTAAGGTTTCTGGTTATAAAGCGAAGCCGAGGATGCTTTTTGGCACAGCTAGCACAGGTACATGAGATCGTTTCATCTGGCATCGAGTAGAATGAATGGTGTGGTTTAGAACAATGCGCGTATGCGTCACGGGCCCGCGGTATGGCTCAAAAAAAATCTTAAGTCGAATTGGCGCTCAGATTATTATATTTTGCGTACATTCTCGTTCTTTCTACAATTTACAACAATCTCCCATCCGTACATTTTCAGCTCGGAGATTGTTGGTAAATTCCTAGAACTTCCAAAAATTCTTAAAATCTCCCACTCGGACATTCTGGCGTTTTACGCTGTGCTATATAATTTTAATTTAAAAGGCCTCTGCACAGGTGTATCATAGCTATGTTGACTGGATATTTAACCCTTCGTATAATTAACACACTCAATTTGTACGTACTATACATTAGATATAAACGTCCGGGTCCACTTACTTAGTAGTAAAGTCCCACTCGGAATATTCAACATTCTCCATTCAGATCAGTGAGCACTAGCCGGTGTGCTGCACAGTTTGATGCTTGTGGGCATTTTTTTGATAGGCCATGTCTTCCAGTCGGCGCATGGGCACGTCGTTCTCGGAAGCGTTCCTTGGCGAAGATAATAAATATTAGCTTTCATACAACGTACTGGAACGCTCCAGTACACACCTTGTGGAACACACTGAGCGCGAATCCCTAGCCTATTCTCGCCATGCTCTCCTTGGGGATTCAAGGTCGGAGACTTTTCGAGGTAGTAGGGCGGAATAAGCATCTGGTAGTTGTACAACCATAGATGATGTTCCGAAAATAAGATGGCAGTTTTGGTGTCAAGTCCCTGCGTTTTGATATAGGCACTGAGACCTGCAGAATTGTACTGATTAAGCTTGTCTTCGTCTGGAACATACAACTAACAAACAAGTACATAATCAGAAATCACGAAACGAGGAAGAGTGAAAGAAGTTGGCGCTCACCATAGGAGTATTGAATAATTTCTCCTTGTTGGCGACTACGATACACTAGTTCAAATCAGCGTTAGAGCGTAGACAGAAAAGCCAAGCCGAAAATCATACTGACTTCCCATGGACTGGACGAAAGCATTAGGGACCCGTCTATACGGCTTTAGCAGGAAGGAGGACTCACGGCGTGAATATTCCTGGGAAATCCCCGATTTTTGGCGATAAGTAAGCTCCCTCTCCAATTGACCTGGCTGAGGCGAGAATGGCTGTGAGTGTTTTGGTGGCGTTGTATTCCTTGGCTTTTTCCTAGCGGGTGATGTCATCGATTAGTTTTGAAAGCAAAGAGCACGGTGAGCTGATAAAACTCACGAACTCAACATAGCGATACCCTATGATAATTTCTTCGCTAGTTGGTTGGAGTGGATCATCGATTAGGGTGGACGCCGTGGAGGAACAAGAGGCCTCGGAATGCACAACGTGAGCGCCATCTATTTTCGAGGTGGAATCCGGGGAGGCATTTGCATGAGCGATATGACAATCAGTGTGAAGTTTTGAGTTGACGGGAGAGGCCTCAATGAAAAGGCAGAGTATCCCAAGGAAGCAACAAGCTCGGAGAACAGAAAAAATCATTAGCGTGTATGTCGTATGCGGCGCGTTGGCAGAGTCCGGCTCAATGCTTCAGAAATGTGAAGGACAGAAATGTGAAGGACAGGCGTCTTTTATAAGTTCCTGGAGTTAGCCGGTTCAAACGATTGGAAGAAGGAAGCAAAAAATTAACGGAAGGGAAATTACACGGATATTTTCTATATTGGGATATAGGAGACGTTGCCTCTCACAGCTTATGCTCCGGTCTGGAGGAATAGGGCTTGAGAGCGTCGGATTTAGCTATAACTTTAAGAGGGTAAATACTTTGGAGGGGTTCGGGGCCCCTAAAAGGATAATCAAACGTCCGGGCCAAGCTGGAGGTATGAAACGAGGTCACATAGCCATGAGCACTACTAGAAAGTCAGAGAAAACCTAGGCCACTTTGAAATTTTGCTGAAATGACTTGGAAATGACGCAGGAAATTCAATTCTGGTGGGGAATTCTGGTGGGGCTTGCGGGCGAATGAAATCACGAAAGGGTACTAAGCATGACATGTGTCTTGATCCAGCAAGCAGGGAACACAGGTGGTAGAGAGCGTCAGCCGACTACATAAAGGTTTAGCAAGCAGGTAAAATACTTTGGAGGAATTCGAGGCCTCTATTGAGGGTAATTGAACGTCTGGACCAAGCCAGAGGTGTGAAACAAGGTCATGTAGCCACGAGATACATACAGAAAATCGATACTCAGAAATTCTCAAAGTCAATAAGTGCGTGTGAAAAAAGCCGAGCGTGCCAAAAGTGCTCCAGCCCGAACTTCGATCGTACCAGGCCGACACAGCCTGCTGGTTTGAGTCTATAGAAAATCACTACTGGAACGCGAATTTATCTTCTTCCTCTTGGTTCATGTAGATGGAGTTGGGATCAAGAAGAGTAAAAATAATTAGTGCTCGTCTCCGGCCACCACACTGTAATCTCGGTAGGCTTAAAGCAGTCCCCTCTAGATGTGAGAACCCTCGTATTTTACAAATTATACCTATCCTCTAGAGGGCGGGTCACCAAAGTACCCTCGACTCTAGAGCAACCGGCAGCTTAAGAGCTCGAATGCCAATACAGGATTCCGACTTAATAATGTCGTAATAATATTACAATTACAATTACAGTGTATTGCACGCATATGTACATCGTTTACTACAAGACTGAAGAACCTTACAACTACTGTACTACATGCCGTGCAGGCATGAGCACAAAAATGCTCCTGGTCGTATGACGGAGGAGGTGCCTCTGACATTACCGGATGCTGAGCCGACGATGCTACGCTGCCATTTACCAGCTGCCTAGAAGCAGCAAAATCAAATGAAGAAGGACGGAGATTGGCCTTTCCAGCTGGTGTTTTGTGGTACGAGTTCAGGAGAGCCCTGGAACGGTATTGGAGAGGGAGATTTGAATGTGTAAGGTGTCGCTGAGCCGTGATCATCTCGAATGTGTTTTGAACGTTGCCGATACAAAATTATAGCTAGACTTGCAATGAGGATGATGGCAACAACGCCTCCCACAGTGCCTCCTGCGATGATGGCAGTATCTGAAGATTTGGTGTGGCTGGATTCGTATTAACTGATTTATCAGAAAGTAAAGACTAGACACTATACCTAGATGAGCTATCAGCTGACGAGATAGAAGGACTTGAAGTTTCATTGGTGCAGTCGTAGTTGGGGATGGCGTAGAAAAGGCAGAGCTCGTGCTAGAGGATGTTGGAGTTGCAGGGAACGATGTCCCCAGGTATCTGCGATCATAATGAGGTTTCGAAACTAACTTGGATAATTTGATTGATCACGTACAATGTGGCAGTTGTATCAAGGGCAGTATCCGCAGCTCGTGAAGGACTAAGGACGGTGAACGTCGAAGCTGTAAAGAATGTTTCAGTCGAATTTGAGCTACGAACATTGAAATTCGCCTACTATTAGCATGAACACCAATAAGGGAGTAGAATTTACAGACTCTGAACCCACCACGAGCCCATAGATGATAAACGTGCTGAAACAAAGAATTAGTTCTCGCTGGAAATTCACAGGTAAAGAACATACACACCCAGACTCTGTAACCAGCAAACTTTCTATTTGGGGATCGAGCGATTGTCCCAATGATCCGTTTATTTCCGCAAACACCCCACCTCCAGTAAACTCAGTCGCCGAAACTGGTTTCCACTTGCGGTCCAACGAAAATACATTGGGGTCAGTAGGATCTCGTTGCTAGACCACAGGAAATGATTGCCCTTCAACGGGATCGATTAGAACAGCGACAGAGAAAGCAAGGACGCGAAGGTTGAGAGAGAAGAGAGCAAGAATCAGAAGAGGAATAGTAATTGAAGAGTATTCCGATTTGTCCTGATGTCCTACTAACCGAACCCTCGACGTCTCAAAGACCGTACAAAGTGGTGGCTGAAGGAAAGGAAGAAGCGCAGAAAATTCGACAATAATTTAACATTCAATGTAAGTATAGCATTGCTGGGAAGAAATGAATTGATACGAGTACATTGTGTGATTGACCAAGTGTGGTAGATCTCAGTCGCAGGTTTGCGATAAGAATGCCCTAGTTTCAACTTCACCTAGCGTCGCGAGGGTGACAACAATGAGAAGATGAGCGAGAAAGCTCTTTGAGTATACGAATGAGTGCCGAGCAGGAGGGATTGCAATTCGCAAGACTTCGACTAAGTTGGAAGTAGTAGACGCCCGAATGTCAGTCGTTGAATTCTTTAAGAGGTTAGCGTCGCCTAGCGCGACATTCAGATAGGTTGAATTGTGCAGGATGAATCTGGACGTGAATGTCTATACTACGAAAGCGTAAAGGGTCTGAGCATGAGCGCCTAATGGACGTAAGAAATGAGTCACGTGTAATACTGTGCGCCTCTCACCTTGACCCATCTCATACTTCACCGGTCGACGAATGGTACGCCAAACTAAACGAATTCCTCCTCAATTATGCATCTAATGTTGGCAGACTGTCTGCTCCTATTTCGTCCGAGGCCAATGTCGCTTCGGAGACAAGTGTCGATTTGAACATCCTCAATCTACAAGTGGGTAACTATTGTTTCTTGCTTTTTACTAAGCGAATGCTTTATAGATCAATCTTGGGTCAATTCTAGCAGCAATAATAAGAGCGCAGTTGGCTTATTCACGTAGGTCCCTAATTACTGGCTAACTTCAAACATGACTTGATATCCATTCAGCCAAGACTCGATTACTCTTGACCTTACGCTTGGAAAAGAAAAACCACTGTGGCCCTTATCTTCCTATGGACCAGCGAAGAATGAGCCCAATGTTATTAGCGGACTAGATATATCTTCGGAGGAACTGCGATTCAACGCCTGGGAGGCAAAGGCCAAGAACGATCTGAATGGATATATTCAGTATGAGGCTGATAGAATAGGCAACGCTGATGCTGCTTTCAATGTAAGTTTGCACTGCAGTTTCAATTCGAACTTGGCTGAAACTCTGTATTTTCGACATAGAACGCACGAAACAATGTTCAAGCACTACACCAGCAAGCAGTAAAACAGAGCAGCGTTCTCTCTGCTGCTCCTACTACGTCTGCATTCGGAGCATCATCATCATCATCCGCCTTCCCTTCCACTTCTTCTGCCTTTGGTTCGACTAGTGGTGCATTCGGTGGAGGCGGAGCTTTTGGCGCTTCAACATCCACACCATCTGCGTTTGGAACCGCTTCAGGCTCAGGCTCAAGTGCCTTTGGTAATAACACACCATCAGCGTTTGGTACACCAGCAGCGACGACGACCACATCGGCATTCGGCCAACCTTCAGTCCTGGGTGCAAGTTCAGCTTTTGGAAAGCCAGCAGCGTCAGTATTTGGAAGTTCGTCCTTTGGACAGACTTCTGCACTAGGCTCGGGTTCAGGTACCTCGGCGTTCGGTAGTACGCCTGCTGCGACTACGACTTCTGCCTTTGGTGCTCCCGCCACAACATCATCAGCATTCGGCACTCCATCGACGACCTCGGCGTTTGGTCAGCCCTCTGCCTTTGGTCGTGCACCTGCCAATACAACTAGTGCCTTTGGTGCTCCCGCCACGACTGCCTCTGCCTTTGGCCAAACGAGTACACCAGCATCATCACTAATCAAACCTGCCACTGGAGGTGCATTTGCTGCGTTCGCTAATACCGGACCAAGTGCATTCGGTTCCTCTAATGCTCCTTCCAGTGGAGGAGCAGGAGCAGGTTTTTCTGCATTCGCTGGCACGCAGCCATCTGCATTTGGCTCTGGATCTACTAGTACTGCCCCAACAGGGTCCGTCTTTGGACAGCCCTCTGCATTCGGAGCAGCCGGTACAAATACAAATTCCGCATTTGGGTCTAATCCTGCGCCAGCAACGTCGGCATTTGGTGCTCTTGCACCTGCTGCTCCCACTACTTCTGCTTTTGGGCAGCCGTCGACAACATCAGCGTTCGGTCAGCCTGCCTCGACGACGACAACGTCGGCGTTTGGCCAACCTGCGTCATCAACATCAGCATTTGGCCAACCTACTTCCGCGTTTGGACAAGCTTCATCTACTTCAGCTTTCGGACAACCATCAGCGCTTGGCGCTGGTGGAAGTAGTTCGACGACGACGACGACGACGTCAGCGTTCGGACAACCTTCCTCAATATCAGCCTTCGGTCAACCATCTGCACCTACCTCTGCCTTTGGCCAACCAGCAGCGACTACATCATCAGCCTTTGGTCAACCAGCAACGACATCCGCTTTTGGTTCCCCAGCGGGAGCCGGAGCTTCTGGCACTTCTACCTCTGCTCCTTCCGGATTTAACAGCAGTGGATTCGAGTCTACTCCTTCCGTCGGGACGTCCACCACCAAACCCGACTTTGACTCTCCCCGTCTCCGAACGATATTTCGTGCTGGAAAAACACCATATGATTCGCAGCTTCCACCGAATTATTTGGAGTGTGTGGTGCCGAAGAGTGTGGTGGAGGTGTTTAAGAAGGGCAAGTTTGAGTGGGGGCCTGGAGCGGTGCCAGAATGGGTTCCGCCTGTTGAGTTGAGGTAGGGATGAGCTGAGAGTTATCGTATTTGTGTGAATGCATTAGTTTGGACTTCAAATGTAGAGACGGATTGTTTGACTTTGTAAATTAGTTGCATTTACTTGCCTCTTACTGGCATGGTACCTATACATTACTGTAATGATTTTGAATGCATTGACTCCGTCTGGAGCATTTAACTTTAGCGCCTGTCTAACTGTGTTTACTCTGTCTCTTTGCAAGCTTTCCGACCATTCCAACAGACACCGGGGGCGAAGGCCAAGGTACTTGATGGACAAGTGCCTTAAATGCACCACCCAACGCACTGGGTAACGCATTAGCTAGGGCACTTACAGAAAACAAAGGCAATGGGTATGCAGGCCGGGAAGTTGCCAATCCGAATCGGCATCAAATCTCAACGCCCCTTGTCTCAAGCATGCCGCGTGCGTACCTGTACGTTAGTGCGTTAGGCACTTGATTTTTGGGTACGTTGGTCTTTGCCCTCGGTGAGAGATGATGGTGTTTGCCACACCGATTGCTCTAGAACCGGCGTTTCAGCACTTGGACCATGCCGTGTACTAAGACAACCTTTCTTCCTTCTTCAAAGTAGTACTATACACTCAAAATTCGCATTGTCAAGAATCAAGATGCGTCGCTCGGCCTGGAGGAACAAGCGTTTGAAATTTGCATTGCCATTGGCCGTAGTGTAAGCGGGGATTCATCGGGAATCCTCTGGGCATCCTCAAAAGTTAATTCAGCAGTAATTATTTAATCTTTCAGGCATGGACTACTATTCTATGTAAGAAGAAAATCGGAATGAACTGAAGAGAGATTTTTTAATCTCATTTCCTTGGTCTCAGCTAGTACTTATCTCAAACCCAAGGGCGCGATTTCAAATTTCAGCTACCCGAGCCCTACGCCATCAAATGGTAAATGGTATAGGTAAGTATAAAAGAACGGTCGTCGAATCGTATACATCAAAAAGCCTGGTGCTTTTTCTCTTCTCCTCGTCGTTCCACCGGCTGGTCCGGTCACAAGCAGTCTACTTTCCTAATAACATTCCAATCTGGTCTACCCTCTATTCCTCATCGACCATATAGTACAATGAAATTCCAAAGCACACTTCTCCCACTCATCACACTCGCCGTTATCATGGCCGTAAAGGGTGCTCCTCTTATTGAGGATCGAGAGAACGGGGACGCGCACCTGGCTCGAAACCCAGAGTTGGACTTAGTCGACGTTCAGGCTCGTGATATCGTTTCCGATGTCAATCTCTTTCGGCGCGCGCCAGAGGAAAAGAAGTCAGGGGAGCCAGAGAAGAAGACGGGGGAGAAGGTGCCTGGTCATGCTGAGCATGAGCCGGTTAAACCTTCGGGGACAGGACCTGTGAAGACTCAGGCCGAAGAGTCGAAGGAGAAGCACGGTCAGTCCTCCGTGCAAGAGAAGCCTAAACCTGAAGCGGTCAAGGCAGAGGAGAAAGGCACGTCCACATCGACGGAAGGGTCCCCGAAAAAAGCCGCTGAATCCGGTCCTAACAAGGGGCCAAACTGGAAAGACGTAGCCAATAAAGGTCTCGATACAACCAATGAAGGCATCAAAACTTTTGGACAGATTTACGCAGCGAGTCCTGAGGCAGTCTCTAGTGCTGCCAAGGCCGCCACCGGCGGGTTGAAGAAGCTTTTGGGTTTCAAAGCTCCGGAGAAGGAGGGTGAAGAGGGCGTCGAAGATATCACGAAGGCAGACAATGTAGCAGGTGTTGAAAACACCGCTGACAAGGAAACTGCACAAGAGGGTGTCAAAGATACGGTATGTGCTCTGGGAACAATGTCAAGAGTGTCCATGTTCATGCTCACTGACGTTTTATAGGACTCTACAAAGCTTACGTCCTCAAATAATGCCCCCAAGGTAGGCTCTCTACATCTCGAAACTAGATGTTCTTATTCATATCCCTTACAGGATTCCACGCCTACTGGTATTAACACGGCCGATAAAAAAACTCGGGCGGTTTCAAGGCGGGACATCACCGCTAGGAAGTACCGTCGAAGAATCACTTCTTGGGATTAGATCGAATTATTCATCCAGTAGTAATACGTTTTATTCTGTATCCGACTTTGAAGCTACGTTAATTTTCTATAATGGCACTTGCCAAAATTGGATGAAGTTCTTCTGGTGAATAACTGCTAAACAGCCAAATCATTGTTCGATACAAGGCCGCACTGTAATACAGGATCTAAGATTTTAGAAAAGTCTAACAAAGCGAAGTAAAGCAACTCATAATGGCAGCAGGAAGCTAAGTCTTCCTCGCAAATTTGCTACCTAACCTGATTCTTTTACCGTAGAACCACAGGATCCAAGGGCTAACAAAACAATAGGTCAACGAACGAGAGCAACGGTAGAAAAAACTCACGCTGGACACCCAACGCCAATTGCAATGCAAGCAAGAATGGTACTGCCTTTGCCATACCCTAGATTATCGAACATCGCAGTAGCGAATAACGGAAACCCAAAGCCACACAAGGCACGCAGACACGAGACTGCCGCAATACCTAGGTTACACGGAAGGAATCACTCCACAAGAATCCAGAGAGGTGGGTCAACATACCTGATGCAGCATACAGCGTAAATACATCGACAATGTATACCTGTATTGCCTGGAACGCAAGGATCATTCCGACTCCTACGAAGAAGATTCCCTATAATCGAGGGTATCACTATCGACCGCATTAACGAGGAACATTGATTCCTACGATGTCAACTACGATCCAGTGAACGTGTTCTTGGGCAGCCCATCCCGCTATGAGCATTCCGATGGGGAAAAATATCGAGGCGGGAACAATTGTTGCTGTATAGCATTTCGTAGAATGAGGCATCAGACGTTATGATTATGAAGATATGATACTCACGAACGCGATATTCAGGTTCACCTACGCCATTGTTCTTATTCTTGTAATACATATAGATCTTGTCCATCGTCTTGGAATTGACCCAGCTTGCAAACGCCAAACCGAGCCCGAGAGCAAAGTAATTCAAACCCATGATACCGATGGATTCGTCGTAGATATTGATGAATATATCAGGCATTGTAGTGATGAAAACTAGTTGGGTGAACATCCCAAGTTGATCATCCAAGCTGCGAAGAGATAGGAGAGAATCTTACTATAGAATATCCCATAGATAAACGCCATATACACTCCGAGCAGTTGTAAGATTGGTTCGCGGAAGAAAAGCATAAATGGTCGTGTAAGCGCGGTTTTGACAATATATTTCCAGCTGTGATAAAGGGCGGATGTAAGGTTGGTATATCCGCACAAAGAAGAGAAGAGATAAGCAGTCACTTACTTTCTGGCCTCGCTGTCGTAAATGGTACGATACACTGGTGGCTTCCCGGGGCCCTTCTCGGAGTCTGTATTGGCGGATTTTGCCAACTTGCGTGCTTTGCGTTCTAGCAACACAGGAGCAAACGCTAACTCGGCAGATTAGTAAAGATTCTGCGAAATAAAAGCCGTCATTGATTCACTTTCTTGCAACAGTATAGCTCCCAACGCCTGAACGGCTACATCGAAAATTGACGTCGCCCAAAACTGCGAGATCAAATCAACTTCGCGTGTAGAATGTCATTGAAACAGACATACCACCCATCTCCAGCTTACTCGAGCCACGATCCTAATAAAGACGAGGTAAGGACAGGAACCAATCGGCTATCTAGTAGGTGCTTACCAGGCGCCGATAACAGGTCCTATGAGAATATTAATGAGTCAAGAAGCTAAAAGACCCTGGAAACGAGCTACTAACCTACAGCTGGTCCCACCATGGGACCAAGAGCATAGATAGCGATGGCTCGGCCTCGTTCTTCAGGATGAAACGTGTCTCCAACAACAGCAGCCCCAATCTAAGTATAGAGCGTCATGTAATAAACGTTCAGACACTTGCAAGTAAAACATACAGTTAAAGGTGCACTACCTCCGATCCCGGCAAGAAATCGAAAGATGATAAGCTGGGTCTGGTTCTTATATATTGAAAAGCAAGGTTGGGTCTTTTTTTAATATAGGTATAGTAGAAATAGCTTGCCTGAGAGAAGCCACAGACGAAATTGAAGACTTTCCCGGTCAAGTAGATTAGGAATAAGACCATCTGTAGTCGTATAGCATCAACTTACCAAGAAAGAACATATTGCCCAATTGAACTACACGCGAACGACCATACATTTCGCTGAGTGGCCCCATGAGCTAAATATTGTGTGAGAAGGCCTTAATTTATCCTGGTACACATCGGCAAAAATTACCAACGGTCCAATAGCTACAACCAGTCAGCAATTTGAACGCAAAAAGTTCTGCACGAGCGTACCGAAACCAAGAACAAAGATGGAGGTTATCATGTTGATTATGACGTCGCTCGTTATGCCAAACTCATCTGCGACTTGCTGGCTTCCGGGAGCGATCATAGAAGAGGCCACGGGAGAAACAAAAGTGAAAACGGCCACGATTAGAGTAGCAGCCCATTTTTGACTCTGCGGCCAGCTATGAAGAAGATGAGTGAGATTGTTAGAAGACCCTTTGTGGAAACTTACTTTTTCGGATTTTGGGATCATCAGGACCGTCAAAGTCAACCAAGATCACTTCTGAAGTGCTTAAAGTCGTTGTAGCACTACGATCAAGCTGAGGGCGATTTTCTTTCTCTGTAGATCGTCTGCCGACATCCTCTCCGTCCACGATGTTTTCATCTTGAGTTTGGGGATCTTTACCAGCATCATGAAGGGACATTAAGATCGTCAGTGAGCGCGAGCGAAGATGATGACGGCTACAAGCAAGGAACGCCTAACATTTACATGAAATTAATTCAAACCAAGCATGCGAAGGTGAAGGGAAAACCGGAATGCCGGTGCGATGCCGAACGGAGTGATGACTAAAAAATCCGTAGCGCCACTGGCGTGGCAATCCCCGACAGCCCCAGGCAGTAGTAGTTATGGTAGGTACACCAATTGTATGCCATACATTCTCAAAATGAAAGGATTTATCAATAAAATTGAGTTTGTTCAAATAACCCTTGTTTCTTTGAAGACACAATACTCACAAGTTAGGTGCACGAGCAGAAATGAACACTTGCAGATCAGTATGGTACGCCATTTGGTCTTTCTTAGACTTACATTCACCATAGGATGTCTTCACCAGTGCATCGCACGGGTCACTGCTAGTATCTTCCAAAGCCTAATACATAGGGAACATCAATGTCGGTGGTCAAACATAAAGTTGAGTTGAATGAGGAGCATGAGATTACAATTGTTAATCGTCGGGGGGAGGCGTGATAACCCCATCTACAGAGATCCTACGCGACATCCATACATACGGACAGTTCCAATCAGAACAATGAGTTGCGAACTGCCATACATAAAACAGCTCATCGCGCTCAAAGGATTGAGCAGCGCACTGGTAATAGTAATTGTTCCCGCTGTCCATAACGTTAGACCAGCTTGCGTGCCAAATTCCAATCCCTCCCCAAAGTGATCGCCTTAGAGCAGGACACGAACCAGTGTCAATGTAATCCAAAGACCCATTATGTCAACATACTTTCCAGCCCAGTGTCAAAAGGTGGTTCCAAATAGTGTCGTCCCGCTGAGGAGGTGGATAATTCATGCTCCGCATGAGAGCAATTCCCGAAAATGTGAGCTCTGGATAGATTACAAATGCATGCGTCGCGGACAAAAAAAGTGTATGTGCAGTGCTCGGGGAAGAAAGTATGTGATTCCAAACCGCCGTATGAGTTGCCATCACGACATTAACTGATCTGCAACCATTCCTGCGGAAAGAGGAGACAACATGAAGAGTACTGGCACATTTATCATGGACCTTCTCGGGGACAATACAAAAACTAAATAACAAAATACGTCAGAAACATATTCAGACACGAGCAGGAAAATAATCTCACTCAAAGTTTCCAAGTGCTGTATACAGTGCCTTTCCACCGTTGAAACCAACCAGCATATCTAGTCTACAAGGTGCAGACATTGCCACACGACTGATCGCTGCCATAGCACAAGAACCAACAATAATCGCAGAGTCAGCAATCATGGCTGCACGGAAAATTTGCGTCTCCTCATAACTGAAAGTCACCGACAATACCTTGAAAACAACGAGCGGATCCAATGAAGTATTAGGGACCTCGTTGTCAATGAGTCTGTAAGGCCTTTTGTCTAGATCATCAATAGCAATGGGATCGAGGTCAGTAAAACGGGCATGGGGAGTATGATCTATAATTTGTTGATTTTTGACACGAAGGTTATCCAAGGAGGGTAAAGCCTGAAGGGGTACAAAGAAACCCGTTCTTTCTCGATCTTCAGCACCACATGAAGCGCATACAGAAAGGGGCACATATTTAATAGATTCTCCGTAAGATTTAATACATTCCATTATAGTAGACTGGTCAACAGGCTGAGGCCAAGTGTCTCAAGTGTACTCCAGATCATTAACTTCAGCTTGGACATGTTGAATGCGAGCCTGCTTCCTAGATAGATGTTTACGATCGTTGTTAGAACCAGGTGGTGGGAGACTGTTGGAAACGCTTGATGTATACGTAGATTGAGCAGAGAAAATGACATCTAACACGGTGGACACGTAGCCACGACCCTCTAAAACTGCTAATACCAGAGCACAAATGTCATAAGAAACATTGCTGTCGAACGTGAAATGATTCTCTGATATCAATATTTCAATGAGATTTTGATCTGTCAAAGCGTGCAAAGTGGAAAAGTCATGCAAAAAAATCTTGCTCAAAAGTGTAGAAAGATCAGTGGATTGTAGTTTAGTCTGAGAAGGACTTTTAATAAAATAAAAAGCAGATCCTGCATAGACGGAATGTTTAACTGATAAAGACTGTGACATCGCATGAAGATCAATCTGGGAGCAGTTAGAAAAAGCTTCTTTAACGGAAGGCGCAAAATCACGCTCAAGAAGCGGCAGAGGTGGTCGATCTACAACAGTTTCCAAAGGTAAGGCTTTGATAATGGTACGGTATAGTAATTCACCAAAAGCTGCATGGAAATCGTTGCAGATACTTAAATAAGTTCCAAATCCTTCCCTGGATTGCACAATGTATTGACACCGTAAAAGTATCTGGCCAATTAAGGTTGTTTTAGATGAGTCGTGTAAGGGAACGTCATTTGAGACCCAAGAACGCAAGTCGGCAAGCTTCAGTGACGAAAGTTGGCGGCGTCGCAAAGAAGTAGAACTATCTAAGGCCCAAGAGGGGACTGAGTTTAAACAACTATCGAACTTCTCATTCAAGCCTAACATGTTCAATAAACAAAATGCGGTATGCGTGCTTAGAACCTATATCGTTGTTAAAAGACAAAGGCTAAAGAGGAAAAAAAGGGGTAAAAAAAACCTATGCGATAGCATGGCAACACGTGGTTGGTGAGAAAGATATACCCGATATGGCGAAATTGGCCAATTTTTGTCCGATCACTGCACACAGGACCCTCCCTTCCCTTCGGTCAGTGTCGGGGAAGCCGCCTCCTTTCTCTTCCTCCATGTCCCAAGCTGTGGGCAAAGTACGTTCGCTATTTCGCTGCGTTATTTCTACCATTAATGGCTCTTATCTAGACAGCGCTTGCGTATGCTAGAGTCTGGCATCAAGTTGACGCCTCTGAGCGCGTTTTAGGAAAACTTGCGGAGCGTATTGCTCTTGTCCTTATGGGCAAACATAAGCCTATATACAATCCCAGTGGTAATTTCAGCTTTCAAACCCCAAAACTCAAGACTGATCACAAATTTCCCAGTGGACTGCGGTGACTATGTTGTTGTCACAAATTGTAAACGAATTCGCGTAACGGGAAGGAAGGACCAAGAGCTTTTGTACCGCAAGCATACGATGTACCCGGGAGGACTAAAAGAGACACCGTACAAACATATGATGGTGAAAAAGCCAGAAGAGGTGCGAATTCTTTTTTTCTCCTTCATTTTCGTTATTCCTTACGCGAACTATGTAGATCATTCGACACGCTGTATCTGGCATGTTACCCAAGAACAAACTTCGGGATCGGAGGATGGAACGACTACGAATCTTTCCTGGCGAACACTCTGGCACTTTGAACCTGAATGTCATGCGTAGCTGGCAAGACGGAACTCTTCCACAGGATTGGAATCCGGCCAAACTTGTTAAAGACGTTCCGCGTATATTACCCGCCAAATATCGTGATAGACCCCAACATACCCCGTAGTATAATTGTTCTGCCTATTTGCCCAATGTTATTGCTTTTCATTGCTTACAGACGCCTAAACGTTCTCAGCATCAGGGTCCAGACAGGTCTGCGCCGCTGGAGCGTAGTTTCCGCGAACTTACTTATGGCTGGCGTAACGCCAAGACGCGAAAGTGCCTAGCGAAGCGCCACATCTTACTTACACCAGTGCGATGAAATCAGAATATCCACAGTCATCCAAGTGAGCTGTCGTCGTCGAATTATATCCAATAGGCATGTATGAGCCTGTATGCTGATCTCCGTCGAGTTCCCAAGTAGTGGTAGTATCAGTGCTCACCTTCGATGGTGGCTCTGATCAGGTTTTTCGTTCGTCTGATTTGTCTACAGTAGTGGGATCTTGTGTTGATATGCACTGCACAAAGCTTTGTATCCAATGTAGTGATGCAATCTAGCGAGGTAGCGAGGTGCATACAAGTAATCATGATCAGTATAATATCTCCTCGTATTTACGCGGAAAAAGGCAACTATATCACGAAGAGCGAACATTGGAGCTCTTTGAGGAACTTCCCTCAGTGGGAGATTCACAGGTGGTCGTGTGCACACGCCCCACTGAAACTATGAACTGAACTTGAACTGAACACAAAAGGTTTCGTCAGTAGGACGGCAGGCTATCAGGGAAGAAAGTTACATCTCGTCGATGCATAGCAGCAGATGAAAGCCGTGTCTAGGTCGTTGATAGAGGATCATCTACAGGTGGTGATATTCCGGCCTCCGAGCCGTTCATTTCTGCAGTCTCTCCGTACATTTGCGAGTTCTCTGATTGGTCGACCTGCTCCGCATATAAAAGCTCAGCAACGTGCTCTTGTAATAACATTCCTAAACGCGGCAGAAGATGAGATGGGATGAGGTTAAATTCTGCATCAAAGGCACAGACCTATTGCCATTAAAGCAGAACCATCCATAGTTTTGTACATGTCTGCTAAACTATGGTCTCCTCTGCGAGCAGGAGCCTGTGTTTCATCATCATCATCATCATCATCATCGATGGGATCCTCTCCCTCCGAATCTGAATTAAGACTGTTCGAACGCGCTCGCTTCCTCGTACGGACATTTTTACCCTCATGGTCCAGGGTGAGTCTCGCGAGTTTCCGTGCCTTTCTATCTTTACGATATTGCTTGGAGGCATTGAGAAGCAGCCTCGTTCATGGTAATACATGCTCGCATGATAGTGAACGCTTTTCAAAAGATCCTAAACATAAAAAGCCAATTATTAATTAGGACTGTTCAGAAATGAAAGCGTGATTTACGGATGAAGGAGCAGCCAATGCAGGCAGACATTCAGGGTCAGGATCGTTAGAGAGGCATGCATGGCTTGCGAGAGAAAAATCCGGGGCGATATATTCTTCGTCGGTTGCAAATTTACGCCGCTTCCGGGCTCGCGAGGTCTTGAAGTGAACGTCTCGCTTGCCTCGCTCGCTCCTCGTGTCTTCGTCAACATCCATTTCATCTTCTCCTTCTTCAATTTCATCTTCCCCTTCATCCTCACGAGACGCAACTTTCCGGTACCTGGGCACAGAAGCCAGGCCTCCAGCGTCTTTAGCAATCCAACTACCTCGAGTATCTTGAACTGTACGTTTTGAGAAACGCAGATTACTGTTCTTCGAAGTTTGAACAACAAGCGAGCCATCCGTATGGAGTCGGAGACCACTTAGGTCAAATACGGTGCTCAAGCGAGATGGAGGCATCGGAAGAAGAGCCACGTGCATTCGATTGGACTCCGAACTTCGGATCGCATCAGCCGACTGCCCCTGGCCCACGTTTTTCCGTGTGAACGCTTTGACCGCACCCGTTCTTCTTTGCCGTTACGACGCCACTTTGACTCAGACTCCAGACTCTCACTCTTTCGTCAAGCAAAATTCCTCTCCAAAAACATACCCACAATTTTTTGTTTTTTTATCTAGTCGTCCGGAGAAAGCCGGTCATCCTGCCAAGCCTTAACATTCCAGCTCCGACCCTTGCCGCCACTTTACAAGACCCCCTGAATGTAGTGTCTGTATGCGTATGTGTAAGTAAAGGAGGGGGACTTGTACCTGGATACTTTCGTGCAATAATGACTTATCTTATCAAGTGCGCGGAAGTCTTTTAATCCACTCCACTCAACGCAGACGTCTTTCGAAGGCAAGTTCGCTTTCTCAAATTTCGCTCAGCGCCCACGCCACTGCGTCCACAATTAACGGCCTTGTATTCGAGACTGCATTACTATGAACATCAAACTTAATCACACTGATGAAGATGGTGAAGCAGGGTGCACCGTGTAGCGCTCAGCGGTTCTGGATGTATGCACTATCATATCATCCCTATCATCGCTTGATCAGTCCCGCAAAAGATATAATATCAGCCCGGCTATCTGAATTACTTCCCTAGATGTAGGATGTCTACACGAGGTTTAGCAAGCTCACTAGTAGGAATATAGACGTGCCTTTTAATAGCACTTCGCTTATCCGGACTTCCGCTACGCGTGTTCGCTCATTTATTTTTTAATTTACAATATGCATTCCGTTCAGACTCTTGCATCTATGGCGCTGAAAAGGGAACGAGATTCAGATTTCGATCATTCAGGCTTCAGGAAATAAAATACGCCGATAATGCCAAAAAAAAAAACACCTGCAATGATAGAGTGACGACTTTGAATGATCGATGCCCTCCTACGTGTGCAGTGAGTGAATACGAGTAAACTTCACTCATTGTACACGAGGCGAATATAGAGATTCGGGATCATGTTATTCATTGAAGGGTCCTTGCTCCATTTCCCGCATCTCGTGTTCAAGCACATAGGGAGAGGCTACCGTTAGCTTGTACTGTGTGTGTGAATCCATCCTCATCGGCACTGTCTGCTGAAGCGTATCAAGTAGAGGATACCAGAACCAGAACTTTAGTCGGACAAATGCTCAGTCAATGAAATTAATCTCATTGTAGAAGGTAATCGTAATAGCAATAGTATTGGTACATGATGATGGGGTTTGAGAGTTTAGTTAGTATACAGTTCGTTACGTCGGCTACAGGGCATAGGGAGTCGTGTAGATTAAGTTAATAAATATAGGTGCTCTGGAAGAATACATAGGTAGGGGTCGTAACTAATAACGTGAATGGGAGTTAGGAGGCGCGGAAGCGTAGTCGTTGAGAAGATGGTGGCGCTGAACATGAACTCGACTGTTCAATGCAAGCGTCGACAAAGAAAGAGGACCCGACACCCCGCGGAAAATCAGTGACATGCTGCACAACACGCCGCCACAGCACAAGACATAGGTACCTGGGTGCCGAGGAAGGCTACTGTGATACTGTGCTGTGAGGATAGCAGCTTTGACTATTCGGTTGAACAGCTTTCCTACAAGGCAAATCATCTCCCCACATCGTCGGATGATCTCTGGTTCAGCAAAACGCGTATAGCAGCTAGAAGGTCAACCACTTATTGCCAGTTCAACGCGAGATACATGCGGTTGAGTATGAGTGTGGTCATTATCTCTGTAATGAGCATAAGAGCAGAGGGCCGAAGTGTGACCCGTGCGTCGTAGTCATATTCTGTAGATGATAGGGCCTCCCATACAGCAAGGCAGGTTCTTCCATCCATGCACTGATAAGATCGTCAGTACTTTATGAGCAGAATAGGTGATCGCACGACATATTCGTCAAGCGAATGGGAGGAAACATACCTCCATACGTTGTGGTGTAATCCTCCACTTGTAATGTTTACCCGACTGAGCAGTAAAATAACGAGACCTAAAGACAAAAGGACGGAGACAGAGGTGTAAATTGACCACTGGTGACAAAGCCATCCTCATATCAAGTGAAGGCAAGGCCAACATACGTGCTTCCTTCTCTTTGTTGCCGACTCATATGTGGCATCGGTAGGCTGATACGATTGTTTCCATACACAATGTATCCCGGACTTGTCTCTGGGCCGAAATAGTAGTACGCGTTATCTGGACCCATGGCTTGCAGCTAAAGAATCACTATTTAGCTTTGCTCTCATGTCGGATTAAAGTCCGAAAACCTGCCTGTTGTGCCCAAGGTGTATGTCGAGCGAGACGTATGACGAGATTAGGAGATTGAGAGGCCTGCACAAAGCACAAGAGTGAGGGATGTATGAGTTTACACTTTGCAAGCAGCTCACAAGAGATCTATCAACGTTTCAGTATGGATGGTCAGCGTGGTGAATGAGGTACTCACAAAGAGAATGCAAGTCTTCCTTCAGGATCTTCGTATCGACTGTTGAACGGGTCTGTTCCAAATTGCAGGAGGACGTACGATCCAGACATATCTGTGGGGAGCGAGAGGCGCCCAACTCTTTCCTTCCTTCCATGTTATAAGCAATTCCGGTCTTCCTTCCGGTCGAGAACTTGAACTCCACGCGTTTTGATGCATCAAACCACGTGGAGATGCCGATCGGGGTCTCCAGGCCAATCTTATACAATGCGCTCGTTCGCACTCTCGCGTGGTTCTGTGTGCTTCTATAAGAGGTCCCGATGTACTTACTGACAGACAGAATCTTGATGTTTCCGATAGAATTGAAAAAATGATGCCCATTCTAGATTCATTTCAAGAGATTCTGCTGTTGTTTCGTGCTGGGTATGTAACGAATTGGGGAACCAATCATGGAGGGCCACCCCGATACAGCCTTGTATATACAGCTCCGAAACAGCCAATTATTCTCACAATGAAGATGATAAGAGCGTGCTTACACCGAGTTTACAGGCTCTCGGACCTCGCATGGCGATATTGTTTTAATGCGTGTATTTAGCGCTTTAGCCTTTGAGACTTTCTGTCAATCTTCAGTTGTATAGTCTCATCATTGCTCCACCCGATGCACACCTTTTTGAGTAATGTACAACGCACAAGAGAAGCGGGTTGTAACGCATCTTGTGCCTAACACAATATGTATCAGTACTGATGATATTCTTCGAGACAAATCCTCGTTCAGCTCGGATCAACATCGCAAAACGAGACTCGTCATACAGTAGCAAGCGGACCGTTTCTTTCCTTTCTAAAAAAGGCCGGGATCCTATCAACTTGAACCCCATCGAAGCGTAAAATCTGTGAACGAACACGGAAATTGGATGTGCAAGAGGACTTGAAGAGGACAAGCCACATACTAGCACTATAATATGTGCATAAGCTGCTGAAATCAAATTGGAGATCGATTAAACGGTCTGCTACAAGAGCGCTGATACGTACGAATACCTGGCAGTAATGTAATCACACGTTGATATCAGCCATACACCTACGCTATCGTAAAACAACCTCAGAGCATAAGATGCCTATGCCATCGGGAAAGTTTCAAGGCTTGAAATCCGTTGAGAGTCTCCAAAATCACATCAAAACATCTGCGAACATCTGCGAATAGCGGCGATATACCCTGATAGGGATATGTGTTCAAACACGCGCATATTTGGACCTGGACTCAATAACATTGACGAAGTGTACAGTCGGGAATGATCATCGATAACTAAATCACGACAGTCCTGTGGCAAGATGAGTGCAGTATGAGTGTTAATGAAAGAAGAAACCAATGGCAATGAGCGGTTCGTAATAGCCCCATGAGGGAAGTCATACGTTATATAGCTAGCTATTGGTTGAACGGCTGCAGAAATCGGCTAATATACGCCGTCCTTCAGGAGGTCCATGACTCTGCCTACGGACAGCAAGGGTACTGCCTCCGATAGACTGAGGCCATTCCTCCAACAATCTTCTCAGTACATTAGGGGAAAATACTGCCTTGAAGCAGAAATACGCCAGTAGACGGTCTATAAATCATTAAAGTGACATATGGAGACGGACACAGCGACATTATCTCGAGATCACACCGCAGTGGTTTGTTTCAAGCACCCTTGTCCGAACCAATATCTAAATCTTCCTTCAAGCTCCACTAAATGGACGTGGTTTATTAGCCTCCCGCATAAAGCAGGTGGCGCTGGGAGATTCATGCCCCCGTATTCGCAGAAAATTCTTCTCCGCCCATTCAGCGCAGATAGTCCTAAGTAAGGCCGCTATGCTGAGAAGGGCCCCGGTCCCTATGTAGCGGGATCTACCAATTGCCACCAGTGAGGTCCCCGTAACAAGCAAATACACGAAAGACGCGCTGGGGGAGTGTTTCGTATTCGAAGTTAAGTTCAGTAACGCGTCACGCGTGATACTGAACTGGAGGAACTGGGGCATCTTTGATCTTCGTAACGCATCACACTGGCCTTTGAATTTTTCGGCGATTATAAGGTAAACTTGGCGGCCGGCTTCGCCAGCCACTATAAATTGAACTAAGTTCAGGCTCGTAACGCCACCTGCCGGCGGCTGAACCATGAGCTCAATGGGTTCAAGCCGTAACGCATAACGTTGGCCGAACTTATTTTCGAAACTATACAATATGGTCGAGCTGATTGTCAAATAGCGAGCCCATCAAATTGTTTTATTCTTACCCCGAAGGTCAATGATCAAGCTGAATCTACCATCTCGATAAAACACTGTTGAGGTAGTAATGTGTTTTTCAAGAAACTAGCGATGATCGGACGGGATAGGGTTGTGAGAGGGAAGCGGTAAGCGTCCGCCGTCTCACCCTTTCTCCCTGATTTCTCCTCGCTTTTGTACAGAATTTAGATGAATATGTCTTGTAACGCTTCCAACTTCCTTCCTTAATAGAATTGGCACTATATCTTTCGCCACGTATCGAAGGGCTGGCCTAGGCCAATATTCCTTGCATCCTTTGCTCGAAGGAAAGAGACCCAGATAGAAAAGCTCAAGGATCAACTCATAGAATTTGATGCACTGGATAATGCTGAGGCGCATCATCTGGTGTAGCGATGAATCAACGAGTAGCAACTCATAGTAGCGTATGTAACAATTTGAATCTAGTTTGAAGCTACATCTATTTTCCACTTGTTGATAAGTACATTGTTCATCGACTTCCATTGTCTGAGGTCATTGGACATGCAATGAAAAGGTTTCCACAAATACGGAATCCCGATTCAGATGCATACCTGAATACCTCTCCAGCGTCGTCTAATGCAGTCCTTGAGACAAGGTAGGCTGTAAGGACATCCTTGTTAGGCGAGATTTCACGCTTAAAAATCTCTCGATCAGTCAAAGCCATTCCGTATCCTTGCACAAATCCAGTTGGTTTTCAGACCGCTCCTGGGCAGCATGTAAAGCTCTTAACTTCCGGGAGATGCCGATCCTAGATGGCGAACCAGGGTGATGTACATGTAGAAGCAAATAGATCAGCCTCCGTCGAAAGCTGTCAGCCGAAGTTCATTTACATGACACTTTCGGAAGGTGAATAATAAGTCGCAGGATGGAATAATACGTCACTCAAACTATTAACCGTATGTAGCCGATCAAAGCAGTACATATTTTCTAAATCGGGGTGATCATCGACGATCGTGGCTAGGCCGTCTTATTTCATTAATTTGGAATCATGCCTCAAAATCTTGTTACATCGAATCAAAGAATATAGATACAGCCGACGGAGGACCCATTTCCAGAATGGGTACAGTATGGTCAATGTACAGTAAAAGGAAGTTCGCAGTGGCCATGGAACGGGAAGGACAAACATAAATCACACAGTCAACTGGAAAGAGCTAGCGCGAGAATGAGCTTCCGAGTCGAAGTGGCTACTAGTGGGCCCATTCAGACCATTTTCCTTATTTGGAACGTTGTCATCGAAGGGCATTTTTGCCCGGGCGCAAAAATAGACACGTAGAATATCCTATGAAGGGTCAGATGAAAGCCAGCCAGAAATCAAGTATACTACATACTCTTTGAGATCCAAACAATAGTGCAACCGAGAAAGGGACTAAACAGAACGCCGTCAGAAGGAATATGAAGGAAACAAGTGGTTTACCAGAAATACGCACTTATTGCTAGTGTATGCATTGAAGCTACGTACTCTCCGGTGTTTGGAGGCATGACGTTTAAACGAATTGTGATTCTGAAAATTCCGGGTGAGCAGTATCTCTTACACATATTGTCGAGGTGGGCTTACATCACGGCAACTGCACCGATTAATGTGTATATTCCAACGCGGACCAGAAGACTGAGTGGAAACATGTTCTTTGATTCTCTCCGGCCAAGTTCATTGAAAGCGCTCCGCCTTTTCCATAAGAAACGGGCAGTGTATGCTGGTTCGGGGAGTTAGGATGAAAAAATGAAAGGATAGGATTGTGAACAAAGGTGAATGCTAATATGAATAACCTATGTACACACCTTCAATAGCAACTGAAAGTAGAACAAAGCCAATGACTGATCCGCCTGTCACAAGTGTCCTACGTTAGAAGGGCAGCGCTCAAAATAAGCATTCGGAGTTCGTTTGGAAGGAGGATATAATACGGAAGGAGACTAGTACTCACGGAATTTTTGATTCTATATGACAGTAGATACCGCTAGGATCACGCTGGACTGAAGAGAGGTCGGCTAAGCCATGCTATATTTCCGAGAAATATGTTCAACTCGACTCGGCACTGTATGCCAACAACAGAAATACATACGAATATAGACCCCCAAAACACGATTACGTGTACAATGGGTGCAAGACAGAGCAACTGGAAAGATTCAGAGTCATGTATGCACTTGAATCTCAACAGCATGTCGTACCAGTGTGATCTTCCGATCTTGGAGTTTCTTTCCCATTATTGTATAGCTGAGGCCCCAATACAGCTGAAAGGATGATATCAATTCAATTCCCCAGTAATTAGATAATAGAGACACAACGCACCTCAATATTGAACGCAAGTCCTGCCGCCCCAACACTGTACCCAAATCAATAGAAACATAGTTCTTACACATAAGGCATGAAATCCTGCAACTCACGCTGGAGGAGCTGCATAAATCAAACCCGCTTGGAACATGCAAAGGCCCAGCGGGGGATACCTCTTGTCCAACTCCTCCTCCGTAGATTGATGGCCCAATAAAAGCAAAAAAGACATGCAATAGACAATGCATGAAAAGAGCAAGTGATACCATGTCTTCATGCGATTAATAGATTTCGAAAAAAGAGCAGTCGTGAAAGGCACTAGCAAGCACACCAAGGCCATGGACTGGAGAACATCAAAAATAATGAAGGCTGGAGTCATTATCCAGCAGGAAAGATTGCCACCAGGGATAAATGGGAAAGAAGAGGAAAGAGGGACAGGGAGTACGAGATAGTTTACTTGTAATGAATCATGCTAATGAATAAGATGATCACTAAGGGGAATGATACATGTCTGCCCATCTCTGCACCCACTGATGTAGAGCGACTTTGTACTAGAAAAGGTAGGCGCTTTGATCATGTCAATCAATGTCAGTTCGGCGAACACTTACAACGTTTGCTTTATCTCCTCGTCTTCAACATTGTTGATCAAGATTCAATGGTTCACTTCTGCATCTCCTCACTGCAAGATGTATAGGAAAATGGCTCGAGCTTCACATCTCCAGCGATTCCGAACATTAATGACCGCCCGTGCCAGTGAAGCACGCTACCACCAAGGAGCATTCTGACGGATAGGTTTGAGGTGGATCAAGATGTTTTTGTTGGTTACGTTCACCCTCGCAAACACAGCAAAGCGGATCAGGAGAGTCGTCGAATAAAGATGCTATTACTCAACATCAGGATAGGATAGGTATATAAATTATACTGGTCAAGGCATCAGTAAAATTTTCGTTGAGGCAAGCGCAGCGGCGAGTTCGGAGTCGAGTAGCTGCGCGCCTGTTGGTACCGCTTTGGGGGCTATGTCCCGAAAGCGCCGGCCAGTTTCTCAACCTTTATATCACCATCATGCTTTTTGGAACTCACTGTCAACCGTACCATGCCACCCAAAATGCACACTAGACTGGGCGCAACGCCGAGTGGTCTCCCAAGACACCATCGCGAGATCCTCTAGCATCACTGCTGAGCATTCCGCTCAAGGCGCTACACTGGATTCAGACTTCGTCTCCAAGCAGCTACCTCCTCTTCCTCCTTTGGCCGCAGATGCACACGAACCAAGTCCAGTATTGATTGTCAACTCGGACGCGTTCACGCTCGCGAGAAAACTAATCAATGAAGATCCGGAGAATGCAACTGGGAAGACAGCCGTGTTGAACCTCGCAAGCGATATCAGGCCAGGAGGAGGCTGGGATTTTACCTTATCGAAAACACAGGTGTGCCTTTAGTTATATAGAGGGTAATGTGTCTGACTCTCCATAGGAAGAGGCTCTCTGCTACTCCTCCACTCTCTTCCCTACCCTTTTACCCTCTTATTACCCATGGCCTAACCTGGGTCCGGGATCAGACGCGGGAGTCTTCTCCCCTGGCATCGTCATCTTTAAGGACGATCTCGACCACGATTGTGTTGATCTTCCTCTAGAAGAGCGACGTGTCGTATCAGTTATAACCGTTGCAGCTCCGTACGGTCCCAGGTTGACGGAAGACGAGCAAGGTTTTGCGAAGGAGGACGATCTGAAAGATTTAAGGGAGAAGATAAGGCTGGTCTACAGAATGGCAGGGTGGAATAACAAGAAGTTTCTCGTGCTTGGTTCGCTTCTCTTTCGCTTGATCTCAGCTTCCATAATTGACTGGTGCTTTTCCGTCAGGCGCAATGGGTTGTGGTGTATACCGATGTCCCCCTGTCGTTGTCGCGCAGGAGATGCGAGACATTCTTTTTGAACCCGAGTTCAGAGGTCATTTCAAGAAGGTCGTGTTTGCGGTCTATAGCGCCCCCGGAAACGGTGCGGCGAATTTCAAGATATTCGAGGATGCTTTCAGAGGTGCCGAGGTTTGAGGATTTTTACAAGGCGCATCGAAAGATTGTAATATTAACACAATGTAACCATGAATGAAAATCAGACCTTTGTAATACGCTACTCTCTTCACCTCCCACCAAATCCATCTCTCCAGCTTCCAGGAACTTTTCAAACTTCACATTTGCTGCTACAAAGACAATCACCTTCAGCACAACACAACGAAAGCGATAATACTTTCACGGCTCACCACAGCTCAACCAGCTCCGATAGCGTCCGCGATAGAGAATTCAAGATATTCAACATCGTAATATCAAGCTCATATTTTCCGACGCGTCCAAGACCATAATCCGGGAGGAGGGGCTCAGGTGCGACATCGAAGTTGAGAGTGTTGTCTTCGTGAGTTTTGACAGCGTCGGGCAGAACATTGTCGTCTAAATGGTTGTTAATACTTTCTATGAAAGTACCAAAAACAACAGAAAACAACACCATCGCACGGATGAGGATTTACTACTCGGTCGGCTTCATGGCCTTGCGAACATTCTTGAGAATCAGTTCATTGTTGGCGTTATTCTAATCATGTCTAGTAATGATCAGGAACCAGTCATTCAGCACCATTTGAAACAGGAATTCGACCGTACATAACGGATCCAAGCTGAGATTTCCGTCAATCAAGTGCCCATACCGATGAAACTATACGTACATAGTAGAAATCACCTCCTTCAACTTGAAAAAGTCAAACGGAATGAATTGAACCTTCTGCTTCTCTATTGCAACAGGACGCTCTTTCGCCCAGAACTAAAAAGAAAAACAGAGGAAGTACGGTGAGATCGGAAGCACCAGATCAACCTTTTGAGCCATCCGGCTGGTCCTGAAGTATCACTCTAATATGAGGGTGAACATTGATCGCCTCCAATATCGCAGATTGTAGAGACCACAGGTTGGGAAGCCCATGGGTAACTAATCCAAGGTGATAGTATTAGAGAGCAAGCTCTTACGCTTTACAAGGAGACCTTTCCTGACGACAGAACTCCAACCAATCATAGCACGGTGGAAGCGCTATGAAAACGAAACGATGATCACGGCCTTAAACGGAGGAATAAGGAGCAATGAACAACCTTTCCACATTCGAGTCCTCGAGGCTACTCGAAAGTCATTAGTGCCAGGACGATAAACGGCAACGAATTATGAGGACAAACTGTTTATGATAGTCGAAAAAGCCATGTCCACTGCAGGAGCTTGATGCTCAACCGATTGGTAGCGAAGACGTTAGGGTTAACTAGAGGGATATGAACGATTTTGGTTGTTGATGACGTGCTACCTCTTTAAAACAGTGTCTCGTTGCGAGGAGGCGCAAAATTCGTGCCAATTTTGCGCCTTCAATGCTTGAGCGCGTAGCTAGCTCCGAGACGAGGAGACCTTCAGGTTTGTCAAGTAAGAGATCCGCAATATGCGCTTTGGTCACAGCGCGCAAGCAGGCAGATTCTTGGTGCTGGTATGCACAGCGAGGATGATAGTGGAATAATATCGAAGGGATACCTGAAACGATTTCTGGATGATTGCACCGGGCGGGAAGCATTAATACGAACGCGATTGACCACAATTGAACCTGGAAGAGCAACAGTATAGCCGAGCTATCCGCAAGCTGCTTGAAGGATTTCAATGGCTTTGGTCAGTCGTGTAGGTTCTCTTCTAGTACCTTGAATGGACCGGGATGGAGGGTCTCGAGAAATGGGACAGCTTGGCCGACTGCAGTGTATTCAGCGATCACGTCCTGAACGGCTTTATTGATAAAGTCTGTGAGGGCGGTGATATGAGTGTTGTTGAAGTTAGCCATGTTGACACCACTGGGGTTTATATCTTGCCAGAAGCACGATCAGCTCCTAATGAATCCCTCGCTTCAGTTGAAGGCTCTTCAGAGTTTATTATTACAACAACCTTGTGCATTTTGAGTAGGACGCAATGTGTCGCATTTGGAGCGAACTAAATGAAATTCAGTGAAGTTAATAATAAGCTGCTTCGAATTAACGAACTAGCTGTATGAGGATGGCAATAGGGTGATAGGGCGACTAGAGTCAGCGGTGATTGAACCGGCATCCCAATCTTACAACTCAAATCGGGTTGAACTCCGTTGAATCTACCCATCGCTCACACAGGTCCTCAGCCATTCTAGCACCACACAGTCAGAAAGGACTGTCGAGGCAAAACAAACTCACAGCAACTCGATAAACGCATGGACGAGGACTCTGCTCCCCAGCTTCATAGCTTTGCGTACGTTCTTGAGATTGAGTTCGCTTTCGGTGTCGGGTAGTATCGAGCAGGTTATGAAATTTTATCAAGAAAACGGTTAAGATTAGACTCGGAGTTATATCGCAAGGAAAGTGAATCAACGCGTATACTGCTTTGACGATCTTGAGGTGTCTCTTCTGGTACTGTGAAAGGGCGTCGAGATTCAAAAGACGGTCGAAAGGCTTGTCTGACAATAGCAACCGCATCTTGAATGGCATGATTTGTGAGACTGGATATGGTTAATTCAACCGTGCAATTTTCATGCCAGCCGTTTTTCCGAAAAAGCGGAGTGGAAACATCCAACAGAAGATGAGATGCAATTATACTGCCTCCTTGTTCATTATTACAGGATAGATAGTAATATCAGATGAATCAAATGCCGATGATCCTGAAGAGAATGGCAGCGCTGCATCTGTTGGAGATCTCGACGTGTCAGATGCTGTGCCGGTGTGCAGATCTGGGTCTCTGGTGTTATATTCCAGCTCTGGAAGCCATGACTAGGGATGGACTCAAAGCGCTACTTGATGAAGAGACGCAGGCAACACGTGCATGTTTCGCCCGCGGCCCCGCGCGCGCTCACGTTGTTCTTATTTACTCAGCCCAAACTCAACCGATGCCAAGTTTTCTTTCTAACGCCTTCTCCCGGGGTACTTGATCTCGGATCTTGCTCTCGATGACAATTCAAAGGGCATTTCTTGATTTTAAAAAAAACTTCGGGAAAATGGGATTGTTGGGATGTAAACGGATGAACGGATGCGGCACGCGAACAAATTGTCGATGTGATGATCAGTGTAGCACAGACTGAAGTTATGGCGGAGAAGGAGCACACTTTCCTGATATGTAATCCAGCATTTCATATAATACGGCACAATTTGGATCGAACCTCATCTTCCTATTCACTAGTACTTCCGCCATGGCCGCCAGTCTTCTTGCATCAACCTGGGGAGTATGCCTTGTGTCAATCTGGCTTGAAACAATGTGCGCTACTCTCTGCCGCCACTTTGCGGGTCTCATAATTTGGTAGACTGTATGGAATGGGTATACTGCAAACCTGGCTTTATTTTCACTGGTATCCAAAGGATTCCTGGGGGTTGAAGCTAACTGTACGTGGATAGTGAACGCTCGCATTTTCGATCAGCACTGATGCTTTCTGAATCTCACAGGTACTGACACTACTGCAAGTATCTGGAATTTTTTGCTATTTACCAGTGTAAGTATACTTACTACTGCCATGAACAGTACGGTCGAAACGCTTCAAGTTTCCCTCCTTTTTGCATCAATCTATAACGCATTGATTAACAATTTCGGAAATATTGAAGCGCTAAACGAGATCACTTGGTAGGTGTTTTCTTTTCGAGAAACAAAAAATCGTTTTGACATCCACAAAAATTTCAGGATGGACCCTGTTAGTATAACTCGCCTACCTATACTTAACAGCTATTTGGTTTTAATTGATAATTCTATGCAGCTTCAGATCATATTGGGGGTGAACAACTTTTGACTATTGGCTCGCACACTCGCACTCATGTTCTGCCTACAGCTTCTGTCTGCATTCATTGTTCAGATGTATATCTTGAAAGTTGTCATGCATATCATTTTGCTCACTTATTTCCAGGTATTTTGCATACTGTATATTTCGTTGTAGGTATTTGTTTGAACTCAGTTCAGCAGCTTACTAAAGAAATCTGTATAGTGAATCAAGGAAAACCAATTGTTGTCATTGTCATTGTGAGCTCTTGTGAACTTCCCATTTCTTTCACTCACAAGCAGCTAGGTCACTTTGGCGTTAACCCAAATTGTGGCAGGGATAAGTAAGTAATGAATTGGTTTTATGGCAATTCTCAATATTTATTTCTCTCAAAATTGGCAGTGGAAGGGACTAAAATGTTAGCTCTTCATTGTCCATGGAATTCTCTTGAATTATTAATTTTTCATTTACTAGGGCAATTCTTGGCTCTTTCAGTGATCTTGCGATTTATCTCAAGGTTTGCTAGCATTTTTGCTGAAATATTCAACAACTTAACAGTGTGTTATTTCTAGGTAATAGTATGCCTACAGAGCAGTGCAACTGTACTATGTGATATTGTCATCACTGCTGCACTTTGCATTATTCTGCATAGGAAGAAAGGTTCAATTAAATCGTACTTTCAAGTTCCTCATAAATCCTTGTTAAAGCTATTCTAATATTCTTTCTCGTTATCTAGAACAAACACTGCTCTTGGGAAATTGATGATATTTGGTATCAATCGTGGAGCTTTCACATCTCTCGGCGCTGCAGTCAACTTGATTTTGGTGCGTCTAAGTACCCTTTGCCTTGTTGCCTTGTAATTCAACAACTCATCGAACCTGTTATCAGTTCCTTGCTATTCCGGGCACATTCTATTTCTTCCTTGGGCTTACAGTCAGTAGTAAATGTAAGTGTTTCTATATCTAGCTCCATCCTGTCCTAAAATCATTGGGTTTTTCAGTGTATATGAATGCTTTGCTTTCGACGTGAGATGATCTAACATGGCTGAGGTTTAAGTCTAAACATTGCATCTCATTTTTAGATTAAACACAAGACAATATGTCTCCAACTCCTCCTATACATCTCAAAACTCAGATCATCCCTGGCAATCAATCAACCTTGGTCAAATGTCCGCTGTCCGCACCGGCGAGTCTGAGGGCGGTTCAACCAAGGTTGTCAACTTTGATCAAGCTTCACATGTGGGTCGAATTATTTGTTTGAACTTTGTGACGTTTGTATCTCACTCACGAGTTATTGTGAATTATATAGACTGTTTCTGGCAAGAGGAACTTTACCTCGGATATGATATGAGCGTAACATTTTATCATAGCATACACGTAGAGAATAAGTACTCATCCCTTTCTGTATATCTTTTTACTCTTTCTCAATGCTATTATTTTGCTTCGGTCTCGTGTACAGTATGGAAAGGAAAAAATGTCTCAAATCGGGCTTAACTCTGCCGAATCCGTCTCTGAAGAGACGCAGGATGGATGCTAATTTTGCCGCATCGAGACCTGGCGTGTGGCTAGCTCTGACCTAGGCAATGTGTGCTTCAGTTGCAACTAAACAGGCATGTTCTGTATGCTAATATACACGTGGATCACAAGGGAAACATTGATAGAGTTCAAAGTTCTAGGATGCATACTTGAAGTGATTTATAAATAGATGTGTAGGCCTGAATAGCTTCGATTACTGTAATCGTACAGGAGTCCCTTCTGGTATCGTGAATGATCCTGGACCAAGGGTATCGAGAGAGAGGATGGCTTGGTGCAGTGTATTCAGCAATATCGTCGTGAACCGTCGTATTGAGGTCTGGGTACGGTAATATGATTGTTGTCGATGTTGGCCATATTATTCCTGATCTGGGGAAGGAAATCAGTCAGTACTGCACTTTATTATCAACAGAATCTTTTCAGGTCAGTTGTTCGATCTCATGATTTTGGGTCCCGTTCCCTCCTCCTGTTAAGAGTCCCATGTAAGAACTTGAAACCTTGCACATTAAACCTGAAGGTTCATCACAAGAGCATCACGGCGGTAAAGCCAAGCATGAGCGGCCCCGCGCGAACTAGCTGCACGACAGTAGTGTCGAAACGCGATAATCAAACTGGAGAGATAAGCAAACACTGAACCAATTGACAAGACTGACCCTCTAAGGATGGGCGTCGTTTTCAATCTAGTATTAGTAAAAACAAATTTTCTAAAAATAAATAATCGATTTTTGAACCCCAGCCAGATTCCACTTAAGCAACACTCAAATCGGGCTAAATTCGACCAAGTCCGTCTCGCCGGCCTCATACAACTTCTCGAACTTGAGTCCGCAGTTTTTGCTGTGGATAATGGTTATCAACACAACGGACCAGATGATGATGGACAATGCAACTCACCACAGCTCAATAAACTCGGGTAATGTCCGCGCCTGCGCATTCAACAAATTCATCATGGTCATGTCCAACTCGTACGTCCTGACCCGCGCGAGACCATAGTTTGGTAAGAGAGGCTCTGGGGCAATGTCGAACTCGACATCGACGCCGTTTGATGCTTGACCGTGAGTTCGGACAGCGTCTCGTAGCACGGTGTCGTCTGTCACGCAAATGCAAGTCTGTAAATACGTAAAATGAAGGTAGAAGAGGACGCACGGATAATGACTCTACTGCTGGGTTTCATGGCTTTTCGTACGTTTTTGAGAATGAGTTCACTCTCGGCGTCGGGCCAATCTCGTCTGCGCATCGAACAAAATTTCAGGAATTATGAAGAAAACAGTTGAAAAGTTCGTCTCACAAGATGGAGCGGATCTAAAATGAATTCCTTCAATGAGATGCTTCTGCCATTATGAATAGAACGAACTTACATAGTAAAAATCACATCCCTTAACAGCTACGTCCTTGAAAAAGTCGAACGGAGCAAACTGCACCCTCTGTTTCTTGATTGCACCGGGGTGCTCTGTCTCCCAGAACTGGTAAAAAGAAGAGGTCGTTGGGCCAATTATATATCAACATAGGACTAAACCGACCTTCTTAGCCATCTCAATGACCTGCGGTTGGTCCTGTAGCACCACCTTGATATGCGGGTGGACTTTGATGAGTCCCATAGTGACATGTCCATTGCCTCCCGCGATATCGCAAATTGTAGAGTCCGCAGGTTGGGAAGCCCAAGGGTAAACTAGTATAATGTGAGGAGAATGCGCAAAAACGGAGGATGCAAGTGATCAAGTCCTACCCTTAGCGAGGAATCCCTTCCCAGTAACATTGCCCCAGCCAACCATGGCCCGCGGGAAGCGCTGTCGAGAACAAGTGAGCATCATCAGTAATCGCTTCACAAGCGACAGGAGAACCAATCACCTCTCCCCTTTTAATTCCCAGGCGCTATACAGAAAGACCAAATTAGTTTGAAACAGATTGATGGTGAGAGATGGTTGACGAACCGATTTGTGGAAATCGAAGAAGGAATATCCGGTAGCGCGTCTAAACGGGATCCCACCATCCATTTCAGAAGGATCTCTCAATGTATCATTGAGATATGCAGATGCTCGGAGACTTTCGTCAGTCCTGTGAGATAACATAAGCGGCATTTCAAAATTCTGCACTGGGATAGAGCGTACAGAAGGCAAACAATGGACGATACTGGATCCGAGGAGAGGAGCTTCATGCTCAATCGGTTGTTGGCGAACACGCCAGGTTTAACTGTGAGACATTACATTCAATTTGGTCACTGACGAAGAAGAAATGAATCTAACCTTCTTTGAAACAGTGCCTCGTCGCGAGGAGGCGCAAGATACGCGTCAATTTTCCTGCATCAAGGCCTGAACGTGCAGCTAGCTCCGAGGCAGGGAAGACCTTGGGGCTTGTTGAGCAAAAGATCCGCAATCCGGGCTTCAGTTACAACCAACATGCAGGCAGGTTCTTCGTGCTAACACGCGTAATGGTGAGCATGGCAGTACACCGTGGAGCCCAAGCTTCCTGAGGACGTACCTCAAGTGATTTCTAAACCGTTAAGAACAACATGAGCGCTGCGACCAAGCTCCATGGTAAAAAGACTCACATTGACTATGACGGAGCCTGGTGGAGCGACAGTATAGCTGAGCTGCGCGCAGGCTGCTTCAATGATCTGAATAGCTTTAGCTAATCGAACAGGTGTATCTTCTGGTACATTGAATGGACCCGGGTCAAGGGTGTCGAGAGACGGGACGGCTTGGCCAACTGCAGCGTATTCAGCGATAACGTCCTGAACGGCTTTGTTGATAAGGTCCGTGAGCGCAGTAATATGAGAGTTGTCGAAGACCATGATGAAGAAGGAAGATAAAAATGCACTACTGGAAAGACTCGCTATTTATATATCCATGCTGCTTCACTATTTCTGTCAAATTTGTTCACTTTGAGCGGGTTATGGAATGATATCAATTACCTTGACGAGAAGCCGTACTCGCTTCTTTACAGCCTCCTGTCTCGACCCACAGTTAACAACTGTCCACGCCAGCCGTTTTTCCGGAAAACGATCTTCGCAGAGGTATGGAAGAAGCATCTGTGCCACAGCCAAGCAGTGCTTGATTCTATGCAAGAACTGTGAATCAATATGGAAACGATGGGACAAAATTAGACAAGATTATTGAAGTAACTTACTCTGAGCTTCATCATTGTTTTTTTTGGAATGTAAAGTTGAAGAAATCAAATGCCATTGATTCTGAATGGAGTATACGTACGGCGGTGGCATGAAAACAACTGTTGTGAGAAACAGATCCGAGCAAGGGCCTAGGTGTATAGTTATATATATCCAGCTGACGCGAGAAGCCATACTCTGATTCACGAATGTTGCCATGGAGAAGAAGTAATAAGCGCTTCGTAACCCGGCGCTTATATCGCGAGCGACCAGACTCAAAACTGGTACTTTCATGATTACTTCAACCTCGATTTCCGCGCGACTTTACTCAAAATCTGGGGTCCAGGAAGACATATCGTACAATGATCTTTGATTTTGACATTGTCAATATACAGCGGTAAAGTTGTATGAAGTACAGTGGATTCAAACGGCGGTAGCAGTGGCTAGAAAGCTACTCCACGAGGCCAGGGTCTCGCTCGGTACAACCAAAGAAGAAGCTGTAGTTCCATGTCCATAAAATATCACTGTCGTCCCCGGCATAACATCCTCCGCAAGAACAGGATCTTCACCACCCACCGGCACCACATGGGTTCCGTCGATGAAACCTGTTTGATTTGATCCAAGGATGAACTCCCGAAGGAAGACAAACGCCTAGGGAGCTGCATCAACGTCGGGAGCGAGATCAGCTATATGGAACTTACAGCTTCTGGAACCGATCTCGGGACAAAGTGTCCTGCGTTTTGGAAGAGAGCATAAGTCAGATTTCGTTCTTGGTGGACTATTCCCGCAAAGCGCCCCTCATCATCGGTGAATGGGGTAGCAGGTTTGCGAGTAAATCCTTGGATACCGCCGAAAGTGATGTTTTGGATCACGACTAAAACCAGCGGAAACCAATCAACTGATTTTCGGGTCGTAAATTTGCCTGAACTGACCTTGCAGACCTCGGTGAGCGACAAGGGAATCATCATTGCCTTCATAGATGATGATATCAACACCGTTTCTGCTTGCATTGGTTGCGAGTTCGGTCATAAACGCCATCGGTCTGCAGTGCGTATGAGTAAGTTTGTTATCTATAACAACCGTGCCGAAAGCTTCTTACTCGACACCTGGAGAGGAAAGCTCAAAATTAGAAAGTAAGCAAGAGGGGAACGAAAATTACTGGGATCTCCAAACGGATTCGTTCCAGGATCTAAAACGTAAATAGTCGCCGTTCACGAAGTCATTCAGTTTCAACATGAAACATTGATAATTACCTTGGCCTGTGGAGTTACCGAACGGGTGACTAAAGGTCTTTACCCACTCTTTGAATGGAGCGTGCAAAGCAGAGCGAGTGCGATTGTCTACGAGGAGCATCATCAACAGAAGTCTGAATAGATAGTAGACACGGCTACATACCGTTCATAAAAACACTCGCATCTGTGGGAACCTCTGGGCGAAGTGCATCGGGAATATTATAGGGCTGAAGAAGATATTCAGAGGAAGCGTCTCAAAAGCAAAATGATACACTTTACGTCGAATTCGCCCACAGCTGTACAATAAATTAGCTTCCAAAGTTGCAGTAACGATATTTGATCACCTACTCCATGGGAAGGTGAAGTTCATAGCATAGTCGGTCATTTCCTCCCACAAGAAACAGCCATACATGGGATCAAGGGTACCATTTGGACGACCAGTGAGATTCCGCTTCAATACAGCTCTTTTCTGCTCCGTTCTGCCACTGTTGCTGCATCTAGATCTCGAGAAGCAAGAGAGCCAGCCGCGGAAAGTGCACTACGGCTTAAACTTCGCTTTCTCGGTAATGGTTGTGGTTGGAGTTGGGATTCCGAGAATGACGTGGTGGTACTGAATGGATCGATTATGGTCGGTATTATCCCCTTCTGAGGATACGTCAAGTTTACATCGTATCCGCATAGATGTTCCCTATGGCCAGTAAGCAATGATCCACAAGGAAACGCGAGAACATACTGCTCTTTGAAATACTGGAACACGTCCGGGTCAAAGCCTATTATCTCTGGGTATGTTTCGAGTGTAATAACCTGAATACCAGTCGTCAATTTGCGTACTAAACCAAAGTATGTCGCGCCATACCGTTGATAGTTCCTCGTACAAGGCAAACCCACCGATTGTGCCGTCTCCTATCGAGATCTTGCGAAGATTGACCGGGGGGTCAGGAGTCGAGAAGATTGCTTTAGTTATGTATGGCTAGAAATTTTCCTTGATCAGCAGGCCGAAGATGGAAAGTTGACGCAAGACTTGCGATATATGTTCCAGCGTAACTCTCTCCGATGAGATAGAAAGGACGATGAGCCAGGCTTGGGAATACTTTCACAAGATTCGTAAGGAAGCCAACCTAGTTGCTACAGTGAGCGCCATAAGAAAAAGTGCTTCAAAGACATACGAAATCCTCTCCGACTTGATCTTCGCCGTCAACTGAAAAATCCCAATTCATTTCAAGAAAGACTTTGAAAGGAGAGAGCTTACCGTAGCCTGTAGCATCCGAAGTCGAGTATCCGGTGCCAACTAATTAAAGAACGATCAATACATGTGGTGCATGTTGCAGTGTGAAGCCAAGGTGTACCTGGTTGATCAACCCAAAAGGCGTCGGCCAACTTGTTCCAGCTAAATTCGTTCTCCACAATGGAATAGTTACCAGTCACTTGAAGAGGCCCATTCTCTGTCATCAAACCGACCATGCTAGGAGGAACCAGGACTAGAGGAGAAGGTTTGGTTTAATAACTCTCAACCTCTGGGAACTTGGCGCACCCCCCCTGAAGCCAAACGAGCCATGGTTCATCATCCCTTTCCCCGGCGGGAGCAGTAAGTGATCCCTCTTCCTTCTCAAAGGCCCAAAACCAAAGGGTGTTGTTTGGGTGCCCTGCTCGATTAACCCCAATATTGCCTGCAAAGCTTCGCGCGATTGGTTCGGTGACGTTCGGGAGCGGGTGAGTCACTTCAAAATCTGGAAACATAAACGATTTCTTGAACGATATAATACTCATAGTGCCATGAAGACTCACAATTCTGCCACTCTGGGCTGTATCCACCTTTCGGGATTCCAGTGTAGTTGTGCGGAAACGTACCTAAACACCAGTAACTGGGTCAAATAGGCCATCTACGTAGATGGTTAACTTACTGGGCAAACCCTGCGAGAGGACCTGCGAAACACAGAGAAGAAGCAGAAACCTGGGTGAATGAAACATTATCAAGGTAGACAGAACACTAACATTTTTCCTTCTACATATATAATTTGCTTTTGAATGGTGTGAAGATAATGACCTCTGCCGAGTTCAAAAAGAAGATAGAAGTTGCGCCCATTTTGCAATAGAAAAGTACAATGACTGAGTGCGAGTCCCCAAATCAGATGCGGCGATACGACTCTCCAAATCGAACACGTGTATGGGAGCTTTGAGGCCAGACACGACTTCCTCCGGAGAAAACAAGGAGATATTTCGTTCTGAGATGAAGTCTACCGAGTCACGAGAAGACTAGACTCGGAGCACGGCGCTGCAGTGGCTGCCGTGGGGCGTTTCAGCAATTGGCGCTCTCAATCTAATTCCTATTGAAAGTTGATTGAAAGTTTTGCCTATACGTGCATTGGTATAGTAAGCACTGTATGTTGTTCAAACGAGTATACTAAACTGCTGATGTTTCGCCAGTGATACGCTGATGCTGAACTAATACCGGCCGTTTTCATCCTTTACGACGACTAGCTCTAGATCTTCCGCGTAGTCTCTGCGTTATTCAAGTTCGTCTTCCAAGAACTCGAGCCTCACAGATCTTCCAGAGATCTTCTCGTCATTCATCTCCCGAGAAGGCGAGTCGACTTTTAAGCATCTCTCAGAGCCATTATCAATCATCGATCACTTTTCTATACGGTTCAGGACTCTTTGAGATCTCTTCAGTCATCCTATTTTGGCAGAAAATGGTGAATTGAGAGGCTGAGGAGCGCATTCTAAGTATACCATTTCAGCTTGAGGGTTTTAGGAGGGCTCACCTTGATTCTTCCAAACTTCTCAGCTGACTCGGTCTATGTGGCCATCATGTTAATGGTATCTGCGTTAATTGTAAATCCCATTCGCTCCCATGAAGCTATATCCTTGATGAGCGACTACCTGCAGTCGATGGCGGTGTATTACACTTACTGGCTAGAGCTAGAGCTTGACCGTGTAATCCCATTCTAGAGAAACAAGGTGGTAGCAGTTTCTAGTTCGGGCGTGAGATCGTACGTACCACTGTCGACTCCTCCCTTTGGCTGATTAGAACTTCCGAATCAGATGCATAATCCTCCTCGTCGATACTTCGTGAAGGGAAGGGGTGGAAGTTCAAGGGTAGACATAGACCCAAATGTCTTCAGCTGTTTCGCACTGCGCATGCAGTTCCGTGCGAATACTATTTCACGGCGCTGGAGAACAGAAACGCGATTGTCGATGTCCCTGGATCGGGCCTTTGATAATTCCTCTTCCTTTCGTAGCTCCACTTTCCGAAAGGTTATCTTCCTTTCCTCCTCATCTAACCAATCGTTTCTTCGCGCCGAAATCGCTTCACTTCGCCGCATTGCTTCCTCCTTCTGTTGGAGAATTGTGCTCTTTTGTCTCATGCTTTCCTCTTCTCGTCGTAAAATGGCCTTTTTTCCGAGAAGCACTTGTTCATTGCACTCTATCCTGAACATTTTCCTCGCCGCCTCTTGAACTTCTGTTTCTCCTGCTTCTGCAATCTATCCTCTTTTTCGTCGAGATCTGAACTCCGGCTAAGAAGCTTTTCTTCCCATTTTTCTATGTCTTTTCGCCTTTGCTCCAGTGTCTCCTGCCCTGATGTCAACCTGCTTCATTATCTCTTTCTCCCTTTCCTGAAGCTCTGCTTTGGAAGCGACAAGGTCAGAGCGTTGGAGCGCAATGTCATCCTCCTTGAACCCGAACTTTTTCTTCCCTCTGAAGAACATTCTCCTCCCTTTGTTTCGTCACTTGATTCTCGTGCTTCATGTCGGTCTCCAGTGACAAAAATTCCCGCTCCCGAATCTGGAGCTCCCTTTCTCTTTCCATAAATTCTCCTTCTCTTCTTTCGATTGTTCGGCTCCGCATTTCAAGCTCACTTTTAGCTCTCTCCTCCTTTCGTTTGATTTCTTGACACTCGTACTTCATCTCGGTCTCCCGTGATACAATCTCCTGCTCTTGAGCTTGCAGACGCCCGTTCTCGTTCCAAAACTGCTTCTTCCCTTCTCTCCACTATCTGACTCTGAGTTTCAAGCTCCCTTCCTCGTATTTCTAGCTGCCTCCCGAGTTCTAGCAACGCATCCTCCCGTTGTTGGATATCCTGGATACGCCCTAGGTCACTTTCCCGTTGTTCAATTTCCGAGTTCCCGTAACCACGCCTCTTGCTCTTTCTTCTGGAGCTCGAATTGTTTTGCATCAATCTCGCTCTCTCTCATCGCAAGCTGCTCCTGCTCAGAATGAAGCTGCTGCTCCCAATCCTGTACATCCCGTTCACGATTCAAAAGTAGTTCCTCTTGTCGATCAAAGTAGGCAGCCTAGTAATGAATGCGTGTCAATCCTAATGCATCGCACTATAATTCAAGATAATGTACTGACCACTGCGACTTCATCAATACCCGTATCTGATAATTGCCCTGCATCAGAACCGTTGTCGCTTACTAGAGTGCCATCATCACTCCCTTGATTCCGATCCTCTGATACTTCAGCAGTGACGCTGTGGCTCGGGGTTGTTGAGACATGAAAGGCCGTCAGGCTCTCTGTGATGTAAACGCTCGGCAGGACGGGAGGGAAGCGAGGGAGAATGGGAAATATGCGTGACGTTCTGATTAGAGCTTCCGAGGTACCATGCGGGAGGAGGATCTACGAAGACTGCAATTTAATTCCCTACGACATAATTGAGTCTGAAGAGTCCTTACAAGACACATTAATACGCTGTAGTGGAATCCATCTAGTGCCTTCACTCTGGCACAGGCCCAACCTCCGGCACTCGTTTGCTGTATACATCTGCAAATGCTGTTTGGCAACCCCCTCTATCTCTGAACGTCGTTTGGTATATTTGTCAGCGCTGTGTTGTTGCTCCTCGTCGGTATTTGCCTCGTTACGATCATGGTCAAAAAGCCTTTTGGCACAGTCTAAGTAAGGGTAGAGCTGAGACTCGATGGCGGGCTTGAGGAACTCCTTCTGCCAAGCCGCCACACTCTCTGGGAGTGCTATAGGAGAAGGACGATAGGACTGGGGAGCATAACTTCCATTCGAGGGCATGGTGCCAGTGGGTTGAGCGTACAGAGGGCCAGTGCTCCTCGACGACCTCTGGGCAGAGGGCTAAACTTGAAGCTGTATCATCATTCTAATCATTTTACTGTGTACTAGTCACTGGACCAATACTTTCTGGGAATAGTCAACTAGTCAAGACTCAGTGTCAAGCTAAGTCAGTGGTGCCACTGATGAGACCACGTGGATTCAACGAGCCAATGGATGTTAACGTGATCGATACTAATAATTCACTCCATAAGGACACATAGGACTACTGTATATTACACTAAGTGCGTTTTATGCTTACGTGAGAACTTCAAGTGAGTTCTCAGCAAATTAGTGTTACGAAATTTCTATCTTTTTTGCATTTTGCGCATTTTTGAATTTGAGTTACTATTTTGCGAATTCAAAGTTCTTGACGTTATGTGTTACGATTTTCAAATGACAGCTCCAGGACTGTTTACGTTATGGACTTTAGTCGTATTATACAGTACACTAGGTGAAAATTAATGTTAAGGATATGTGCACTTTTGGTAAACAAATGGAAAACTCAACAATGAATATTCATTGTTAAGTCGGCCTGTTTCGATCTGCTAGAACAGTGTTCAACTTCAAATTTGCATGTGATGTGCTCCGATCTGCTGTGAGCAGCTAAAAGTTCAAACGATGAAATCAACGTCATTTTGTCTTTCGGGTTAAAACGGCTCTCTGCCGAATTAAACCCACTTATCTTTTTAACTCGATTAAAGACAAGTGATTGCAGCAGATCACAGCGTAAAAAAGACAAAATTTGTTCACATTTTTTGCTGTGATCTGCTATGATCTCCTCTGACCGACCAAATCGAAACAGTCGGTCCCAGCAGATCCCAGCAAACAACAGACTTTCCACTGGGAATGAATGATGATTCATGTCTACCCAAAGTATTACGCCCTAATGACGAGCACACCAATTTGCATTCAAGACTTCGTATACTCTGCTTTGACCTTTCCCAACTCGATCGATCATGATCGACGATCGGCTAAATTAAACGTGATTAAACCCAGTCAGACTCTACGCATTGTTCCATCTAATTGGTCGTAAGTACTCTAGTCTAGTTATCCATACAGTGATAGTATATGTCATTAAACTCGAACTTCCCTTACCAGCCCCTCACAAAGTGTATCTATCGCAAAGAAGCATCAGGCCATTAAAATAATATGAATGCAAACTTTCAACATACCTAAATAACGGGGAATCCTCACCCATGTCGGACAGTTCCTCGGGAGAGTACTGCGTTCGGATAGCCTTCTCGTCGAGGGTGTCTCTGCGAAGATTTTCGCGCCGGAGGAGATACCAGTTAATCATGCAAGGAAGCATAGCACCGATAACCGTAGCAGCGATTGAAATCCCGAAACCAAGGGGATAAGTCGGAGCCTAAGGTAAAGTATGAGTTACCCGCGAAAAAACTGTTACAGAATAAATAAACCTCCGAGGCAATGTAGATGTTTGAACCGATAGAACCTCCTCCAATGGAACCCCAAGCCATCATGAAGCCGATAGTAGAAGCTCGCCTACGCAGCAGATGAGACATCATGTAGGGATAAAAGAGAGTCCGAGGACTCACTTGGTGGGGGACACAACATTGTTGGATATCCATGCTCCAATACCAGGGGCCTGAGCAGAATAACCAGCAGCAGCAAGGAATATGGCAAAGTAGCTAAGTCCATAGAGATTTGAATAATGAACACTGATCATAAGGATGATAATCCCGCTGCAATGTCCATTAGACACTGATGATAGCAACATCGATGCGAAGTAGTACGCACCATAAACCCATCGTGTAGCTGAACATGATAGCTTTCATCCGGGTCTTGTACTTGTCCGACAAACTACAAAACAAATCCTTAGAAAGTTATTCGACGGTGTAGAAGATGTCATTTACTATGCAACTGAGATCGTGACAATGGTAGCGAAAATCTGTTCCGTGGTTTAGCGGCGAAATAGCTTTACATTTGAAGAATACACACATAAGGAGGAGTCGTAAGTGCCTGCGCCTTGATTGCAGTATATCCCAGATTCTCCACCATTGTCGGAAGGGTGTACGACAGGGAATAAGTGGGTACAGATCTGAGCGAAGGATCTGTCAGCGTTTATGTCACCCAACTTAGCGCAATAGTAGAATACTCACCCTCCCCACCAGAACATCATCATGATAGTATAAGTCTTCCAATCCTTCAGAGAGGCGCGAACGTCACTCCACTTGAACTTGAGGTCGGGCGGGTTTCTTCCAGTATGGTACTTTGCTCTCAAGGTAATATATCGAACTTCGTCTCCGCCCAGCCAGGACTGCTTGAAAGCGTACGGGAAGTCGGGAAGGATGAAGAACGTGACCAGGCCGAAGAAGACAGTGATGCATCCCTCTACAATAAAAGTATTGAGCAAGCGTACTTAATGTAATAGGTTTGACCGAATTAACACATACCAATCAAGAACAGCCATCTCCATGCTCGCCATCCCAGGTGATAGTCCAGATCCCCAACACCGTAAGCCAACACACCCTAAATAGACGCGATACAAATGTCAGTCGTCGAATAGAATACAACGTGGATCGTCTCTAACCCCGAAAGCACCAGCAAGAGTGTTGGCGCCGTAAAAGATTCCCATGCGGGTCTGAAGCTCATGCGGAAGGTACCAGCAAGACAGGACAAAGTAAGCACCGGGGTACAAGCCTGCTTCACTAAATGACGAACAGGAGTTAAACTGATATTTATCAATCAGGGAAAACTCACGCGCAGCCCAAAGCTAACCGAATAGCAACGAAGGAACCATAATTCTTGATGACGCAGGTACAAGCGGTGATTACGCCCCAGACACAGATGATAAACGGGAACCTAGAAGCTTGATCATTAAAAGAAGTCACTGGCGCGAAGATGGAGTTGTATTCACCATATACGTGGTCCGAGTCGACGCAGCATGATGTTGGAGGGTCTAGATGAGATTCAAGCAATTAGATGGCGCTGAGAGGGTAGTATAGAAGTTGACGACGAACAATTCGCAAGAACCGTAGGTAAAGAAGAAGTACATGAGGGCGAGGTTGAATTGTGTGCTTGTCATCGGTACACTGTTCAGGTATATAAGCGTCATCTATACCCAAAAAAAAGGATTCGACATACTCGTGAAGGAATCCAAACAGCTTAGCGTTCGCCGCATTGGCCTCTGCGGGTAATCAATGACTTGAACGGAATGAATGGCTTGACGTACTGTCTAGGGAGCAAAGCAGGTAGAGCAGGGAAAGAATAGGTAGAAGTCGCATGTCCACTGTCAAAAATAATCAGGTTGAGACGCGGAATGAGTGAATCACGATGTGACAAACGTTTACGAATCAAGCGACGATGAGCAGCTTCATTCTCATCATAGTAAGCCTAACATCGCAGAGTAAGAAAATCTTTCGAATAGTATGTAAGTCTTGCGACGTACCTTCAGCTGCAAATACTCTTCATATTCCTCCTCAAAAGACTCAATAATGACGGACTCCTGAGGTCGCTTTTCAAGAGCCTCATCACTTGATTCGCTAGCATACTTGAGGGACTTGATGCTGCCCATGTTGAGGATCGTGGGGCGTGAAACAAATGCAAATCAAAAAGCCAACGTCTTTTAAGTCTGTCTTCATGGCGGAAGCTAGATGTAGATGGTGTTTGACTCGCAGCGGCTTTCCCGACAACATCCGCTCCTTATCTTGCGGCGGAAAACCGCGAGGAGCCGATAGTTACCGATTAGCCCGAGTGAAAAGTCGGAGTCGAGGGAGGAAGTGATCGGGCTGAATTGATCAGCGCTTTCCGCCCGTAATTGCGCCACAGCGGTCGGACCGACCGACAATCAACCTCTGTGGAACACCTGGACCATGCGACGACAGAGTCCTTAAAAGTGTTAGACTGGACTCAACCCAGCACCAACAAAGTTCATTCACTTTCAATCTATTCGTCTCCAGCATGGTCACTGAATCCAAAGTTCCAGCTAACAAGGTTGTACGTCCCGTCAGCGAAGATGGGTCTCCATTATACCCTGATTACATGCGTGAGTTGGGTTTTCGGACTATCAATATGGGTCAGACTTACCACTTTCCATGCGCAGCGTTCTACGACCCCCTCGAAAAAGTCGAAGATATCGGTCCCTTTGAACACTTTGACCCAGGTCACCGTGCTGATCCCGCCAAACCAAACTTGTTCAAGGACGTCACCAAGATGTGGGATATAAGGTTCGTTCCGAAAATTCACCAACTTTTACATTGGATCTGATTTCCTTCTTCAGTCCTCACATAGGAACCGAAATTCATGGTGTCCAAGTATCTCAACTCTCTCCAGAAGGACTCGACGAACTTGCTCTCCTTGCTGCTGAGCGTGGCGCGGTAGTATTCCGGAATCAAGATTTCAAGGATTTGGGATTTGAGAAACAGAAAGATATCGTTAGGCATTTCGGGCCTTTGCACGTCCATGGATGGGCTCCGCATCCGAAAAACGGGCCTGTCGAACATATGATTATATATGACCACAAAGAGTGAGTGTTGAACAACTGCCTCACCTAGAGCTCTAGCTTAACCTCTTCGTCGCGTTAGTGATCTCCGAGTTCGTAAATCCTGGGCTCGTCAGTCCCCGATCCAGTTCCATACTGACCAGGTATGTAGCACTCTCTATATGCTCACTGGGCGCAATGCTTACCCAAAAAATAGTCTCCCGAGCCTCAAACACCCGGCACAACCTTCATTTGCATGCTGGAATCTCCCTCCGGCGCAGGCGGAGATACCATCATCTCCAGCTCCGTTCGCGCTTTCGAGCGCCTCTCGCCCAGATTCCGCAAACGCCTCGAAGGTCTCACCGCAATCCACTCCAACAGCGATGTTGCTAGTGCCGAGATCAACAACAACGGTACCAAAGCTGTTATGCGACGAGATATGGTGTCAAATGAGCACCCAGTGGTTATTGTTCACCCTGTTACAAAGCGGAAGGCGTTGTATGTTAATCCAGTGTATACGAGAAGGATTGTGGGTTTCGATAAGGAAGAATCTGACTATGTGAGTTGATGTAGTTTTCGATTCAAAAAATATCAGCTTAACTCTCCATTAGTTACTCAAATTCCTCTTTGACCATATCATCCGTGGGCAAGATTTTTCCTGCCGTGTTCGTTACGAGCCTGGTACTGTTCTTGTCTGGGATCAACGCGTCACCAATCACTCGCAGACTCTTGATTATGCACCCGGTGAACGTCGACATGCATTTAGATTGACCCCCATTGCGAACAAGCCCATTCCCAGTTTGGTAGAGGAAGACGATGGCGAGTGTGAGAAGGATGAGATGCGGGCACAGTTGAACATTTGTTAGACGATATCCATTATTATACATAGTTGTTGCCATTATTGTTAACTATTTTGTTTCGTACTTCTATCCCTAGTCGTCAGATAATTGCACAAAATAAAGGTGACAGTTGACGCACCAATGTCAAAGGTTTCTTGTTTCTCCAAGTCTGTTTACACAACGAGTCTAAATTGTTGATCTTCTTTTCTCAAAAGTACCAGATCAAAGTAAAGCTGACTGTCGGTAGCAGTGACAAGCATACCGTAGCAACAACGTAGAGGTAGACGGCGAAAAACAATTCGGAAGGCGCTAATCTGCCGATGGCGCTAAAAAGTTCATGACTTGTGACCGTCACTACAAGTTCTATAACGCGCAATAGCATCTCCTGAGTTGAAGGACGGTGTCTAATCAGCCCTTATCTCAATTTTTCTCTAACCGTTGCTCTTGAAGTTCACGGATTCACTGGCGGCAGAGATCATTCGGACAACCCTCAGTCCATCTCCTTTCAGCAATCTGCAACAATGTTTCCTGTTCAATTATCGATAGCCCTTACCTGTAGGTAAAGGCTTGACTGCATCTGGAACGGCTTGCAATAGCAAGTATAAACCTATGGTGACTCCCCTTCGTCGATCCAAGTCTTGCGGTATGGAAGCGGTTTGAATACACACTTGCCACCTCGGGACAACTTCATTTGCTTTGCTGCAACTTGCGAGACTATTTCTTGGGTCTTGTGGCAACGTCTCAAATCACAAACACGATATCGATAATAAGGTCCAAATAGTTACACCTCAGAGATTACAGGAAAATGACCTACATACCAGCTGTCGGACGTGGATGGGTTGGGCCTTACATCCATCAAGCAGGTGATGTTATTCGGAGAGGCATTGCTCAAGCTAAAGGCTAGAGGCCCGACGAGGAGGAGCAGAAAATCGAAAGCGAATGAGAGTGGTAATCGAGGCATGACTGAATGAAGAGAGGTGGTTTGCAAAACGTTGAACTTTGTAACCGTCAGAGGTCGCCTCTGAGTGTCTGCAAAAGTTGCATATGGGCGTCTCAGTCTCCAGGTGATGAAGAAAAAGCGATGAATTCTAGTGTCCTTCTATAAGATGTTAACTAGAGACGCCAATAACTACGTCTTGAGCTGCCCTGTACTGTAGCGTGTGGTCACTATCTGTACCTCGACTTTCGCTCCGAACTTGACCAAACATTCTGAATAAATTTCATAGTAGAGGATGACATTAGCGCTCCCGAAGCCGGCGGAAGACACGTAGGCGCCTGTTCTCCTCTCTTCTCTGCTCTTCAATTGCAGCTTAGCGAAACTCGAGGAGATGGACTAGAGGAAGAGCCTTGCTCACCACATTGCAGTCTGCAGTGTTAGGTATATTGCACGAATGAATACGGACTGGAAACTCAAATCCGGATCTTCAAGAATTGTACAAGGCCGTCTTCAACGAATGCTTTTCTCAAGTCTGGCCATTTCAAAGAAGGGACACACATTAAAAACATCTCTTCTATAAACTCGTGACTCCTTCAAACTGGCATCCCAGTCGTGGGCTCAGGCTCGTAGGGGAACTTCTCCATCCAATGGCTTGCAATCTGTTCCCGTGTAGCCCACCACACCAACGCTCCTTCCTTCTCCTTGGTCTTCACGTACTCAATGAACTTTCTCAATCCTGCAATACGTCCAGGTCGTCCAATAATCCGACAGTGCAAGCCTATAGAAAGCATTTTGGCATGTCCGGATTCACCCTCGGCGTAGAGCTCGTCGAAGGCCCCGATGAGGTATTGCGCGAAATCTTCGGGTGTAATGAAGGCTTGGTGGCCGGCGTTCTAAAAGTCATGAGTACGGGATAGCCACGACAGACAAAAAAGAACGCCAGACCTTGTAGTCATTTGTATCGAGGGTATACTAGACTCACTTAGTAAGTCTGGTCGCATCATACAAGCCTTGAAATTACACTAACCGGAACAATCAACAGCCCTTCCTCCTTCTTTCCGCCTGGGTACGGAATCCAATGCGGAAGATCATCGCTGTAATCATCGCTATACCAAAGCAAAGGTACTCCTTCCTCCTTAAACACTTGGGCAATAAGTGCACGGGAGCGTATACTTGCTGGGGTACCAATCATGCCATAGTACCATCCTCGAGGCGGACGTTTAGATGGAGATAGGCTGGCGATAGCTGTGCAAAGGACGCTCGTTAACACAATAAACAGTCGATGTAAGACGGTAGATGTACCCCTCAAAGCCTTCTTAGCATTCTCGGCTTCCTCCTCAGCACTCCACCCACTTCGATCGACCCATCTCCATCCATGGCTACCAATCTCATGCCCGCCTTCTTCCAACGCTATGGCAACCTCTGGGTTCATCTCGAGTGCACGCCCGACGGCGAATGAGGTGCACGGGATGTTGTATTGCTCCAATAGACGGAGAATTCTCCAGACACCTGCTCGAGAACCGTACTGTGGGATGGAAAGAGTACGAGTACGATCAACGATCTGTTCGTGCTTTCGAGCCACAGGTACACCAACTCACCTCATACAAACTCTCCATATTAACATTCCTCATCCCCACCATAGGCTTAACCCCAGGACCCATCTCACTCGCTAGGACCTCCGTAGTGTTGTCCCCGTTGACAGGAGTTACTTCTGAGCCTTCTTCATAGTTTAGGACGATGTTGATGGCGATTTTGGCGTTCCCAGTACCACCACTGGTAGGCCATCGAGGGTCAGGCGCGTGTTGGCCATAACCTTTGAGGTCTCGAGGACCGTATGAGGTGGAGTTTAGCGTGATGCCAGTGGAAGACATGGAACGTTGCGCGCTGAAGAAGATGAATGGGGTAGAGATAAGAGATACGAAAAGGCAGATGGGAAAAGTTTGGGAGCCAATGGTCCTGGGATGGGAATTAAAGGTCTTCTTTCTTGTGCTTGGGCAGCTCGCGACTCGCCGATGGCTAACGAAATGCCAGCCGTCAATTAACGCGTCGGTCGGTCGGGTCGGCCCGACTCCTGAATTGCTGCGCGAACTTACCGACGTAGAATTCGATGCGCCAAACCCGCAATACCCGAACCATACCCGAACCCAAGACACAAAAACCAAGAATCAGGGGCTAATCCGTTCTATCATACGTTGGAAGTGAAAATTCTCAATGTCAACACCAAGACCTTTCACTGGAGGAATCCTCGCCCCCGTTCCGTGTTTCTTCGATGATGAGGAGGAGTTAGGTGAGTTCATATTGGACAATACTTAGCATAATATTGATGCTCATCCATCTCTTTTCATCTAGATCTAGAAAGCTTCAAGAAACACATAGTTTGCGAGTCTCTCGTGACTGAATTTCATCTTTCTGCTGATGTTAATGCTGCTGTTAGACTGCGGGAAAGCTGGAGTCAAACCTGTCGTAAGTGGATCTATGGGTGAAGCTATACATCTAGTACGTCTGTATCTGTGGTTCTTCCTTTCCGTCATTTAGTCACACGCCCATAAACACAGACCCATTCCGAAAGAATTGATCTAATCCATGCTGCTCGCTCAGCCTTGGACGCTGCTGGACTCTCCTCAATCCCCATTATCGCTGGTGCGGGGTCCTCTAGCACCCGAGAGACCATTGAGATTGCAAAGGAAGCAGCGGAGGCTGGTGCGGATCAGGTCATTGTGGTTCCGCCGGGATATTATGCGGGAGCGTTAGCTAGGGAAGCTTTGAAGCAATAGTAAGTCGGTGTATATCCCATACCTTGGTTCTTTGTCTCTTTGGATTGTGCTGAAGCTTGCGCTTTGTGTAGCTTTATAGACGTGGCCAACGGTTCACCAATTCCGGTGTATGTCCTTCCAGTTCAGACTAGAGCGGTATTGATCCATTAAACATAGCATGTTATACAATTTTCCTTCGGTCGCTGGAGGTATCGATATGGATAGCGACCTCATTGAAGATATTGCGAAATCCGCCCCGAACACCTGTGGAATCAAGTTAACGTAAGTACTTCCTTTCTGCACTTGCGCTACATGTACTAACCTAGTTTTCCCGTCTTCCTGGTCCTCCTCCCTACAACGTAACTAACTGTTACTAGATGCGGATCCGTGGGCAAGATAACACGAATTGCATCGTTGACGGGCAGTCCAGGCTTCGGTCAGCTGTACCCGAGGAAAAATAATGCTGCTCCGTATGTGTCGTTTCTGGGTCCATCGCGCCTAACCTACCTTACACTAACAGGTTCCTCGTCATTGATGGCTTCATCGACATTCTCTACCCATCTATATCCGTTGGTGCTTCTGGTGCGATTACAGGGGTTCCCAATTTCGCTCCAGTGCGTGCCGTCTACTCCACTCTCCCTTGTCCCCTATTACGCATTTATCTCCATTATCTCTATAGCGCGTATGCATGAAACTTTGGGAGCTTTGCCTTGCTTCTCAATCCAATCCCACTAGTACGATTCTGAATGAAGCACAGGATCTGCAAGTGCTCGTATCGAAAGCCGATTGGGCCGCGACGAAAGCCGGTGTACGTGCTAGGTTTCCTTTTCTTTCCTTGTATCTAACGTGTTTTCAGATTCCCGGCATGAAATCCCTCCTCAATGCCCTTTTCGGATATGGGCATCTTCCCAGGCGACCTCTCCTACCTGTGTCTCAAGGATCTTCGAAAGCGCTGATAGGGCAGGAAGCGATTGAGCAGATATTGCAAGAGGAAAGGAAGTTGGAGTTAGAAGCAGGTGTACTGTATACCTTGTTGTCGATGAAATTATTGTATTTTCAGTACAGGAGCCTTCTGCATGACCTTTTGTAATTTTGTGGGTCCGAGTTCCAATGACAATCTTGACAGTGTATCGCTTCATCTTGTCTTAGTTCGATCCATAGCAACAAATCGTTGCTGACGTTGAGTACTCATGACTGCTGTACATTAACTGGGCGTCACGGTGACTCGACCTCGACTCCTTTGTCCTCTTGTTCAACATGAGTCGACCTTCGAAGGTATAACAAGAATGTTAGATTTGTTTTCTCATTTCTCCACAATACCCCCCACTCGAACGTGAATTGACCTTAACCAAATATTTTATGGCTTCTACTCAAGGTAGCGTGCTCCGAAACTAATTCCTACTACTTTCAGTGCTCATGAAGCTCCAGACAGCAGCACATCGATTGCGTCGCAGAGGAGGATCTCGGATGAAATCAGAGGTTCTTCCGGAACTATCTGAGTAGGTGTTTAATCGATGAGGACTTATGTTGGGACTAACAGCTTTCATGATAGTGACCATGGAATCAAGGCTCAGATTCCTGCCACTCGCGATCACTTGCTTGGAGCAGTCTACCACCACCACCACCACCACAACAACAACAACAACAACAACATGTTGCTGTTAAAAGTGATATAACAAAACGCACAGAGGGTACGGAGGAAGATGATGGATGGAACTCGGATGTGGAACCTGTAAAACCTGATCAACGCCGTCGATGTCCACCCAACTGTGATCACTGTAAATGGCGGCTGCCCAGTGGGTGCGGGCGTTAGGGTACATACAGATATTCACTGTAAATAGGGGCTGCATAACTGAGAAAGTGAATTCAACTGTTCAGAAGCCGGTTTAAGATCTATCGCTACTAGGATTACATGAGGTTGAATCACAATCAAATTACTGTAGGGACAACGACGTGGGCTAATCATCTTGATAACACAAGAATTTAAGCACCTGAATGAGCCCGGTCTCCATTGGTTTACCTTACCTGGCGCACGAGGAGCAACCGCTAACAAGAGTAGTACGGCCTTTTTGAGGTGGTCTCATCCTGGTATAGACATGAGCACCAGCAAAAAGAAAAAGCTAAGCAGGAAGCAAATACTTACCAGCTGCTACAAGTAGTCGAGCAGTTTGCACAGGGGCCCTTGGTCTTATGAACGTTGCTATAGACGCAGTTGCCTCTGTTGCAGTCGACCTAACCATGATGTTAGCATGCATTCCGGTATGCAAAAGAAGTAAATGGAACTACTAACATGGACACCGGCATCACTGGGCTTCTCGTGTCCACAAGTGGCGCATTTTATGTAGTTTATAGAACGGTGGCACATAATGTCTATCTGATTAGGAAGGAAGAGTCAGTCAATTCTTCTATGCACAGAAGACGTGCATACGTTGTCGAGAAGGTAGAAGAATGTCTAAACTTGAGAATGCAGAGGAACTGGATGTAAGAAATCCTCAATTTCGCATCCATTTATACATTCAGAAAGGCCGGTAGTAAGAGAGAGAACTAAACAGGGACCAAGGTATGTTTGTGCCCAATCCGCAAAGGGACAAGATTAAATTTGACGAGGGGCATGGAATGAAAACAATATATGTCAGATTAATGGCGTTTAACATCGTTTCATGTAACTCGCTCCTACATGACTCAGGTATGAGAGTTCAAAATATGGAGCAAACGAAGAACAATGTCAGATTTAGTGTTCCGTCGAGTGCTAAATGAAGAAAGTTGAAAGCGGTCGGAATACTGATAGGCGAAACCGCACTACGACATTCAAAAGTCTCTACTTACGTTGAAAAATCTGGAGGACTCAAATGGAATACAATTCGAGGAGCACTTTCGGCGATCCTTAAATTACAATTTCAAGTTGGCGTCCCCGCCATCCAAATCCTCGCCGCAGTCACGCTCGTCCCAACATGGCACTGATAACAACAGAAGGACGATCACGATTGATCTGGATGGACACATCTATGTACTATGTACACAATTTATTATCGGCGTTTATCTAGACCAGAATATTAATCTTCTCCATGTGTTGGAGCATCCGAGCTGGTGCCACTCACTATTCTTGGTTAACTATTCGGCTTCGGAGACGAAGACAATCATAGCTGCTTGTTCCAAAACAAATGATTCCACCACTCATCGGGAACCATGACAGGCTCTATACTCCGTCCGGCCTTGCTGGGATTTTTCGAGGCCTGCAAGTACCATAGCTGGGAAACGTTTTCACGTCGGAGGTATTCAAATACGCGATGATAGTTCAGCCCTACTGCGTGAGGACCGTGGCTATCATCCGACAACGCCAACTTTCCGCCATGCTGAAGGATAACCTAGATGCATCATGAAGCATGACAAAAATGATAGAAAATGAAGCTCTTACCTTCAAGACATCTTCCGCAGGATATGCAGTGCTCCAATTCTTCCTGAAAGCCGAGGCATTCACTTCGAACAGAGCTCCATATTCAATAGCGTACAATACATTGCGTTCCAATAGCTTCCATGCTCGAGGATAATTTGCTAGTCGCATTTCCGGAAGGTATAGCCGACACAGGTCGAAGTGACCAATTATTTCGGGGTGAAACCTTTGTAGGAGTTGAAATTGTGCCTCGAAGTAGCTACATTGAAAGTTCTCCATCTGTTCCTCGGCCGACTTTCCTGGTTGCAGGACTAAAGCGCTCTTAAATGTGTCTACATCGAAATCAATGGGCGCTCCCCCGACGTGGTGAATCGAGCCGACGACGTATTCGATCCTATCGCGGTTGCGTTCAAGTATTGAGTCCAGTTGATCCAGGTCGACGGAGGTGATGTACTCTGTCTCTAACCCAACCAATAAGGTGATTTGCGACGCATAATGGACCTTAAGGCGATGCGCTTCATTCAAGAACGCGTCGAACTGGTCCCTGAGAGCCTGTAGATCGATTCCTGCCTTGTATCGCCATGTATAAGTACCGGAGATGTATCCACATTCAAGCTAATTACCTCTTCGGGGTATAAATCCTCTTCCCGATATCGAGGAACATGTTCAGTAAGTCCATATACTTCGAAACCTTTCCGGATGGCTTCGAGAACAACGTCTTCTAGTCTACCGGTAGCATGGCGGCAGAATTGGCCGGAATGAGAATGATGACTGTGAGGCATGATGAGCGTTAACTGTAAGATCAAGATGGGCGTCAAATAGGCGTTTTGACTTTAAGCGCTGATGGACTTGGGCGCCAAGTTGACGCGTCGAACGCAGCATCGACGCGTTGAATTCAAGCTATCTTACTTTACGGAGGTTTAACTTGAAATTTCAAGGAAATAAGGGGTGCAGTGGCGGTACGCATTGGATTTTATCCAAGTTTTGCGGTGTAAACCCATGATAGTCGGTAGTCGGGACTAGCCAAACACCAAGCGAAGGCTATAATACCGGTCCAAATATGCACCGGGTCAAATTCCGTGTTATACGCAAATCCATGAACGCAATAATAAAAAATCAAAGCATCAGTAGAGAATGGCAGAGAAATGACTCACCGTTTAGACCTGAAGTGTGGTACCGCCACTATCTTCAGGTACCCAGCGGCGCCTTGTTTATTGAGTTGCGTGAGGTACCTTGACGTTCGCATTGCGTACAGTGGTAAATGCAATTCTGCAAACGATTGAACGTCTGCCAGTGATCGACAGGTGAGTAATAGCTATAGTAAAAGTTGAAGAAAAATAGCTTTATTTCCCGAAGTTCGTGCAGGTGTTGCACAGATGCCACAGATGCCACGGGAGAGGAAATATCATTAATCGAAATCTGCGTCATCCCTTACCTAGTAGCTCTTGGAAATAGTACACACTATTCAATTAGAACACGGTGCACGGAAAGCAAGTAGCAGTACGAATCACGATGATTTTTTTGTTCAGGAATCCAAGTGCATTACGAACCAAGAAACGAGTGTTTAATGTAAGGATACTAATGGATGGTCCATGACAACAATTGTCTGTCATATTTACACATGAGATATAAGTAGAGTCCAGGATATGCAAAGCAAAGAGAGAGTGTAAAGCAGATTGTACCAATCCTAGTCCAATGATGAGGAGAAAGGTGAATCAAAGAAGCGAAGAAAAGATCTATTCTGCAAGTATAGTATCAATGGACTTGTTAAGGAAGTCTTTGCGCGACGTGAGGTCCGCTTTCGGAAACTTGGCCATAATGGCTTCTCGAGCGGTTCTACAACAAGGCAATGAGCATGAAGAAATATTTCAAGTCAAAGGGACAACATACTTCTTGGTGACGGTCATTAGATCTTGAGTACTGAGATAACTGCGGAGAGCGGAGAACAGCTCGTCATCTGAGGGGCTGGGATTCAAGCTGGGTCCAGCGAATGGATTGACGGTGGTCGCCATCGAGAACGTGGACATCGGACGTTGATCTTGGCTGGCAGGCATAGTAGGTGGTGCGAATGCGCCAGCCTGAGAGCCAAAGCTGCCACCCGTCATCATGCCAGTCATCATAGTGGCTCTAGGATCCATTGCAGCAGGAGACATCATCCCCATACCCATTGGCATCCCGTACATGCTACCACTGTGTTGGAAACCCATTGGCATAGCAGGAGCCATAGGCATATGTCCTCCGTAGTCGGAGCCGGCTGCAGAGCCTGGCCCGCCACTGTAAGGCATGTAAGGGAGCTGAGGAGGCGCGTGTTCTTGAGGGGCATAATGCGAAAGGTTGCTCAATGATTGTTGACTGGCCATAGGCAAGTTGGGATTGGAGCGGCTGTTCATCGTGAGGTTTGTATCACGGTAGTAATCGCCAGCCTGAGAACCTTGCTGATAGTTGTAAGGAGATCCCGTTCGAGAAATAGGTGCACGCGGTTGGGTGTGTGGTTTACTGTAGCCAGTCTCATCTGAATGACGAGAGCCAGTCTCCCAAGCTTCGGCTTCGTACTCTGTACAGAAGAATCAATCAAGATGTTAACTAGAAAGCAGTAGCACGTACCGCTGAATTTCTTGAGAGGAATCATCGACTCGTCAAACTTGTCATCCTCACTGACGATAACTTTCTTGTCCTTTCCTTCTCCGATGACCAGGCGAGTGTTACCCCAACCAAATTCATCCATACACCAGAAGGAGTAAACTGGAAGGAAGAAACTATATACCGGATACCTGTAAAAATGTAAGCAAAAGCCTGACTTCGTAAAAACATGCTTGGACATACGAAAGGAGGTAGACAATCATCCATCCCATCAACATGAATTCACGTTTGATGAGGAAGATTAACAACTATAAGGAGAGGTGAGACGTTTATCTTGATAGTTAGCGGGTTCACATGGCTTACCTGCATACCATACCCAACTGAAATCATAATAATGGCAATAAGCGGGAAGGGCGAGTCACCGAGAGAAACGGTAATGATGAGGTAGAAGAGCTGAAGAGAAATTTGGTGAACAGGGAACATGGAAACAAGTCATCTAGAACACGTACATAGACAACAGTCGAGGGCAAAATCTAGACCAGCAAGCTGTCAGTAAAAGAACAACATCTTTTCAAGCAAACCGGCGCTTACCAGGGTACTAAGCAGATCAACGAACACAAATATCCGCATAGAGAAACAACAGAATCCGATAAGCTCCCCCAGCATAACCAGCTCGCACAGATTGTGAACAGTCGAATTGATCCAACGACGACGCTGGGAGAACAGTACACGCGTGGAGTCAGGAGCGACAGTGTGAGCTACAGCCTCAGCATTGAATTTGGTCTTGAACGTAGGGAAATGCTTCATGAGCAGCGTCGTCAGGTACCGATCTTCTCCCAAAGAGAAAAGATTCTTCTTGTGCAGAGTGTCGACGTTGGGCTCGGAATATTCATCGATGACACGGTTCGAGATGATGATGGGTCGACCCTTGTCCGCTGTTCGTATACGGTAGAGAGTGAAACAACCGGGAAGACAGGTGACTGAACCGAAAAGACTCTCAAAAGCCTTGGTCAAATGGTGGGAGATGTAATATTCGTAGATCTGAATCATCGTCCACCAAGACTGCTCTCCATTCGCGACCTTGGTTTCACCACATATTCCAATGATGTTGGAATCGATAGCGGCAGACGCAACGAGCCTGTTGAGAGCGTCGGGCGTTACAGTCTACGAGAAAAGAATGGGTTCGTTCGTCAAACAGAAATACTACTATGCAGAAGAAACTCACGGTATCAGCATCGATAGTAAAAATATACTCATAGAATGCTGGGTCAATACCGATAACATTCCGCATTTGATGATACAGTTCCAGTTCCAGCGGAGTCATAGGCGCATCAAAGTGAACTCGGTTCAGATAGTGCATAACCAAAATTTGACTATCACGCTTGCCACGATTACCAGGTTTGGAGCGCTCCGTAGGTTTACCGACCTTGACGACGACCATGTAGCTAGAGGAAAAGTTAGATTTGACTTGAGGGAATATCTTGGGAACGTACGGAACAACATGGCCCTCAAACTCGTACAACCCAGAATAAATCTTGCCGTAGTTGAGAGCACGAGCACCTTCCCCAACTGACTTGAACATTAATGGTTCTGGGTCGAGGGAGGGGTCTACACCAAGGATATCCAGCACAATACGCGGAGTCGTACGGTCATTCCCGCTTCCAGTAATGTTCCCATCGCAGATGATGAATATAAGCTTGCGCTTGTCATCATAATTGAGCGCTGCGAGTGAGTCGATGGTACGGCGAAGCGATTCCTCTCCTTCCGTGTAACAAGGAACCTGACAAAGAACAAATTTGTCTTGTAATTCAGGGTTACGCTTGGAACCGAGCTGAAGGGCGGAGAGGACTGGATGATAAAGAGTTAGTTGGGATAAAGAAGCGGCTGCAAGCGAACATACACTTGAGAACCATCGTAGACATCAAAACAGCAGCGATCACAATCAAGGAGATATTCGGCGCCTGACACCTAGCCGTGGTACGGAAATCAGTCTCCCCGATGTAAAAGACATTGTTGAGACACGCCAAATTCGCATCTCGGTAAGTCTCATTCAACGTCCCGAGAGCAGTGTTCAGAGCATCGGTGATATCCTGGCCTGATCGATCTTGGAAAACAGTCTCGACAGCGCTAGCAAGGAACGAATACGAAGCATCGTTGTCATTGACGGTTTGAGTGTTGAAGTAGTCGGTCAGATCGAAAAGCTTGCTCTGATAGACACCCCAGATCCTAAAGAACCAAGTAAGCACGTCAGAGGAATCACAGTAAGGAGAGAGAAAAATTTACTTTGGATCCGAAGATTGCTGCGCCTCCGACTGAATAGTATCCCAAGAATAAACAAACTTCCCCTTGTAAAACTGGTTAATCGTCGGCTGGAAAGTCGCAGTATACCAATCCTCATTCGCCAGCTTGCTCACACTCGACTGGGCAAACTGACCACTTGCATGGGACGCCGTGGGCTCACTTATCGACGAGTTGGCAAGACTAATCCTCATCGTTGATGTAGCGCCAAGTGCCCCACACCCAAGCGCCAACGGAACAGGGAAATATTCCGTCAAATCCGTTCCCGCTAGAACATCCAACACATCCGCAGTGTTACTATCCTCCCCATCGATATCACTATGCTGCCCCCAAACAAAGTTGGATACATCATAGACCTTGCCTTGGATAGCGACGAAGAAATCGTTCGTGGCGGTGTGTTGAGCGAGATCGTTGGTGTCCCAGGCGAAGTCGTAGTCTGGACAAAGTACCCTGGGAAGGCCGACGATGTAGAAGATGACGGAGGCGTTGAGAAGGAAGATGAGTAAACAGATAGTGACCTTTTCCCTCCAAGCGAGCCGCACATCGGGTCTCTTCATACGGCCGACATATCTCAGCAGGAACGACGGAATCCACCAAGTGGACGCCCAGACGGTCCATAACCACCACCTCCGAACTCGCGTTGAAGGGACTTCTTCCACAGAATTCGGCGCGTCCCTGACAACCAGACCATCGCCTTCCTTGACCGATGAGCCAGCGGGAATAGTACCCGTACCCGAACCTAACCCATCCTTCTTACTCCACTCGGAACCCCAGCCCCCATCATCCTGCTGCTGCTGCTGTTGTTGTGGATCCTCATACGGCGTGATAGGCGTCTGCGGTACCGGCAATGCAGCATAAGCTCCTTCATTCGGAGCCCGATACTGCGTCCCATTAGTCCCCGTACGTCTCAACACCAAATCATCATTGCTCCCTTCCCTTCCAACACCCCCGTACCCATACCCACCTCCTTCCGCCGTATGCGTATACTCCGTGCCGTCGTCCGGAGCGACACTGACATCTTCCTCCTCCTCTCTCTCCATCCCAGCATCTTCCAAGGCCTTCCTTGCATCCTTCTCCACAGCCCTAACGCCATCCTCAACCATCTTCCAGGCATCATACCCCAGCCATATCTTCCCCTTCCCAACCACATAATCCCCGCCAACACCCTCACTCCATCCATTAGCCCTCGCGCACTGCGTAATCCGCTCATGCTCCGACCCTCGCATGGTCGGTACATACCGTTCACAAAACTCTCCCAAATCGAAATCGACAATGTATTCGGTGCTTTTGCGGGAAGCGACGTCTGGGAGGAGTAAGGAACGGATTTGGTTCTTGACACGGCGTTTGTCGAATGAGTTGGGGGAGCCTGAGTCGTTGGGACGGATACAGGAGAGAGACCAGATACGGGATTTGGAGATGGGAGAGGAGAGGAGGGAGGAGAGGGTATAGTTGATTTGAGTAGATACTGGGTAAGACTTGCCTCTGTCGAGGTCCAAGTCGGGTTCGGGTTCATCGGAGGATGAACGTTCGGTGGGCCTAGACGAGAGAATTGGTGTAGGTGCACGAAGAGGTCGAGAAGAGACTTGTGCTTGAACGACGATAGATTCGTCCTGGAAATGTTTCTCTGCCGCGAGACTCGGACCAGAGAAGAGCTTGGCTACGAATCCATCTGTCGAGTTTCTCAAAAGAGAAACAAAGGTGGGATCCAACAAATCGGTATCCTTCTCTACAAAGTCGCTAACGTCGTAGGTGCACATTCCAGCGTAATGGTTCACACCAAACTGCATGCGGTTCGCAGTAGTAGGACCGGAAGCGGGATTAGCAACAAAGGAAGCATGAACACCGAATTTGGTCTGCATCTCCTGTAGGAGATCTTCGTTTCGGTGATCACCGCTTTTACCAGCCTTGAAGGAAGACGAAGCCTTGTTCATCACGGCCAACAAACCACCTGGTTTCCGCTGCGCCTTGTCCGGTAGCTGACCTCTGAGCATCTCGACGCAAGCGGTATTATCCATGGTCGATATAGCTGGAATAGCCACGCCATCGGAAACGATATGAGCGTTATAGCCCACCGTATCCTCAAAGGTATTTCGGAGGAAATACGATTGGAGCATCTCGTCCGAAAAGTTGACGCAAAACTCATCGAAACCATTTTGGCCGTACGCAGAAACCAATGGCGCAGGACCAGAAAGAGAAATAGAGTTGGTTCCAATTGGACCTCGGGATTGGAACCCTGGCATATCGAGCATAACGATTTGTGTATGCGGAGGTGGCGCTTTGGATGACGGAGCGAGCTTGTGGTTGGCGGTTTCCACGACGAAAGCGAATAGAATGGCGTACAAGTCCCTTACCAGCTGATCTCTCTGAGCAGCACTCTGCTGAGCGCTCAACAAAGAAGTGTAAAGCTCCTTGCGAACGTAGCTCGTTTTATTCGTGAGTGACTGCGAGAGATCTTCTGACGAAACACCGAGCAATCTCGAGACTTGGTCGAGGACCTCGATGTTGGTGACGTGAGCAGAGACGGTGTGAAAGTCACCTTGGCCGAATTCGAGGTTACCGAGGAGAAGGATAGTGATGAGAAGACTAAAGATGGCAGCAGTGGATTTCGGTTTGAAACCGAGGCTGCGCATGGCGGCTCGTAGGTCACCCATGGCAATAGAGTCGTCGCTGAACGGACCAGCGGGAAGCCTATACGTCCCGGAAGACGCCAGAAGAGCATAATCCGACGGATCCTCGATATTTAGCGAGTCTCGTTCTGCAGAAGTACATCCCGCAATGAACTGGTAAAAGACATGAAAAGTTCGTTCTTCGTGAACGAGACGATCTAGACGAGATTTGTCAAGGCCAAAAGTGAGAACTTTTGCGCCGGAAATACGACCTCGGTCGTTGAAGTGAAGTTCGGTGTAACGACTGTGCCGCGAAGCGTTGGGATTCATGAGTGTTTTTGTATTACCGAACGAGTCAAGGACGATGCCTAAAGCTTTGACTTGTTCAGCAATTTTGGCCTCCTTGCTTGAATGGCTGGATAATCTAAGGACTTGGTTGGTGAATAGACGGAAATTGGATGATTTTCCCGAGCCTGTGATTCCTCTGCGAGAAATTGAGCAAATTGAAGCCAAAAAAAGAAGCAAAAGAACTCACCGAGCAAGCAAAGCCTGAGATTCATTTCTTCTCCGCATAACCAGGTAGACTCTCGCTGCCAAATCATAGATATGAGGCTGCAAAGGCTTTGGTGAATCGACCATGGGAAGACTCGTGTCTTTGTAAGACCGCTCTTCGTATTCCTTTGCGCTCGCATTATTAACATTTGCAAGAGTCTTGTAAGGATTAAGCACGACAAGATTTGTCGCTCCAATTCGAGTATAAGGTAGGTCTGCTCGAAATCTAGCCTGGAGCACTGCAAGGATTGCGTCGTCAGTTGGATAAATCGTTGCAGAGCCGGAAGAAGACACAAGGTCAATGAGGTCGCCTGAGGCGATGGCCTGGACGTTGCTATTCGACGCCATGGCACAAACAGCCTGAGCTGCGCTGGAAAGAGAGAGAAGATGACGGAGCTGAATTGAGATGCCTGGCCAACTGTCACAGAATTATTATTTCCAGTTCCCACGGCGACGACAAGCGAATTATTCAAAGTTCGATTTCTACAACTACTTCCCAAAATTCTCTTCCAAATTCCGAAATTGAAACTATGGCTGCAAAATTACCGTGGATCAATGTAAAAATAACGGTCCCATCCCAAAGATAGCTATATCTGCCGAGTTCATATGACTAGAGACTCACTCTGCACATTGGGAATGTGAGGGAATGTGGCACGCGGCACGGAATCATCTTCCTTCTAGTCCGAGTCTTCACTGCCTCCGAAGCCCTAGCTCGAGCAGACGGCGAATCAAGCCCGTCTACACATCGCCCAGCCTAATCCCGTGGCCGTACTCGGGAATCAAACGCCGTCCTGTATCGAGTGACTCCCGAGTAGCCCAAATGGTCTACAGTACATCCGGGTAGATAGATTATGACGATCCTCTTTGAGACTTAAACCAAGCGGTCCATTGGCATGCTGGTATAACCGCCACAGTGCACACACACTACCCTGCATATAGTAGTATACCGTATACCACCCACCGGGGATTAAAAACTCCAAGTGCACTTATGAGCAGGTCCAAGTCCAGCTCTTCTAATAACCAAATGCACTACAATACGATCAGCGGTCGAAGAGGAAGCACTGGATGGAGAAAGAAAAGGCTCCATGTGTCTTCGTTTTCCGAATAGGAAAGGCTATAGTAGCATCAGTAGGAGCGAGAAGGAAAAAAAGAAAGAAAAGAAACAAGAAGTGCTTAGAAGTCAAATGTTCGGAATCGGCGCCCAGAGCGTTTGTGCTGTTGTGGGCGCTAATGAATCTGATACTTGCACTGAGCACTCAGACATTTTCCACTATTGCTCTCTCTCTCTTGTCACAGTGCCCTTCTTGACGGACGTGATAATGCCCATGTTGGTTACCGTGATATCTCCCCGGTTGGTCATCGTTTAACCATAAATGGCTTATAAGGATATCGTCAGCTGGCTTGAATCCAGGGGAGCCGCTTTCGCTCCTAAAAGAGAAACCAGCCAGTAAGGAGGAGGTGCTGAAGCAGTTAGAAAGTGAATTCTCGGTTAGAGATCCTTCTGTACTTTTTACTAAATGCGAGCAGAAATTGATACAAAGGTGAAAAAAATGGAGGATGAAATGGCTGCGCTGGAGCAGGAAATTTATTTGCAAGACTTACGTCCAAGATGCATGCTACCACTTTCTCGTAACTTGAAGGTGGGTTCCGATGATGAAATCGAAATAGAAATCGTCTCGTATCCAGATGCTAGTTTCGACGATCGTATATAGTTGGTTTATAAACGACTTGGACGTCTAATTCGCCTAAGAAAGCGTCGAGCTGAATTGGCACCTGTTCGAATTGTCTAGACATATTCAATCTTCGATGTTTGTCGATCTACTTTATCAGCTTACTATATTCTAATTTGACCTCTGCATATACTTAGGAAGACCTCAGGTCGACGGATCCCTCTAGAAGACTGACCAACTTCGAAGGAGGTGGGCTCACGAGCGTCTTCTCCGGCCGATCAAGCGTCAGCGTCAATAACCATTCAACCGGACGGTTTTATGTGGCGGCTTTATCATTCAAATTTCCATTTAGGCCTTGGCCAAGATTATCCTACGAACTAAAATGGGCCTCAGTACTGTCTACGTCTCAGTCTATACTAGTTCCATACTGGGCTGCTTCATTGAGCTAGAGCTCTCATAACGCACACTCAAGATAGGGGTAAGCATTAGAGACTTGTCGCTATTTGATTTTTATTTTGATGCCTTTTGACTATAAAAAGCAGCGCTTTTTCGGTTTTTTCCCCATCGCCTGGCGCGCCAATCTTCCCTCCATTTGAAGTCTATCAGAGCTGGTCTCTAACAATCGCATTTAACGTATGCCTCGTCTCGTATTAATTTCAGCCTTCACACTTTCTCTTCTGCTTCTCCTAGGACCGCTAGGTTCAAACTTGGGCAATGCTTCTCCCATTAGTAGCACCCTTCTTGACGGCCGTGATTCTGCAGAGCTTGGCTACCGTGATATCTCCCCGGTAAGTCATTGTTTCATCATACTTGAGATGAGCAGCTTATATCGTGGAGAAGGATATCGCCAGCTGGCTCGAATCCCGTGGTCCGCGCGGAGCAGCTAAACCTCCTACCACTCTCGGTTCCCTCTCAGAGGAAAATGAGGAGGAAGAAAAGGAGCACCAGCCCCCTAAAGTTTCGACAGAAAGTAAGTTCAAAATTGGTACCGGAGATCCTCGTGTGCTTCCGCTTACTTGGCATGGATCGAACAGAGGATGACTCGGCACAGATTAAAGAATTAGAGAAAAAGGTTGCCGAGCTAAAGAAGAAACTTGGGAAGGGAACTCAGGTCAAAGGAGCGGCTAAAGCTCCTAGCGGTCTCGATTCTATCGCAGAGGCAGAGGAGCCACAGCAGAATGCTCCCGGGGGTAAGTTCTCACTTTTTACCAGTGATACTACTGTGCCTCCGTTTACTAAATGGATCGACTGTAGAGAATAACGCGGCGAAAGTTGAGAAACTGAAGGCGGAGGCTGCCGTACTGGAGAAGCAAGTTCAGCAACTTGGTACAGGTCAATCGCAAAAGAAGTTAATAATAACACTCCAGGCAAGATCTAGAAGCAATACATACACGTCATAACAGGCCTATTTCTTTTTCCATCCTCACCATTCTCGGTTCATTGTCAGTCTGTTCTGAAGACCTTATTCTCAGAGGGTGAAAGTCCTCGTATGCTGGTATCGACGTATTTATGGTGATTCTCCACTGGGATCAACTTGAATGAAAGTACATATTGTATCAAGGCAGATCTTGGAATTCGCTGCCACTCGTGCAAGACTGAGTATTTCTGACTTGTCGTTCAAAAGTTGCATATACTTGCATACAAAGAAAAAAGCAGGAAGATACAAAATTCGGGTTTATAGGCAATTTGAAGATATCTGCGAGAAATTTTCATCCACTGCTCTGGGTGGTTGCCTCCGTCTCAGGTACGACAATTAGATAGCTCAGCTCCCAAGCTATAAAAAAATATAAGAGCCATTGGGGAAGGGAGAAGCAGAACAAAACTTACTATGCGACAAGGAAGCAGTCTTGGTATAGACCTAAGTAGCTCTCAATAAACATGATTCACGACAATGAAACAAATCGCTTATCATCCACCATATCATAACTAGCCACAAAACGGCAAGGTTCCCCATCCTCGACATCCCCGAGAGATATGAAGTCACCAGCAAGAATAGCGCCTTTACTGCAGCGTTGAGTCGATCTGTCCCTGCAGAAGGAGCGAAATCCAAATCACAAAATCTAACACTGGTAGTGGTGTATCCCTTCTGGCCATCGTCCATATGAAGTTTATCAGCCAGCTCATCGTAGTCCAGATTATAGTATTCCTTGTATGGATGATGGAACTCGTGGTAAGAGGTTTACGTTTTTGCGTACTGGATGATATTGAGCCTGAAGCCGTATACCTTTGCAAGGGGGATGATGTGCGCTAAGAGGCATTCATTCTCATTGTCGTACCATTCCGGTAGCAGGAAGAGAATGCACTCAGGAGCTCCGTCACCATTCTCTATTCTAGCGCGCCAGTTTCGAAAGGCATCTCTCAGCTCCGGTACGGGATCCATGCATAAGTATTCCGTAGAAGAAGAAAAGAATCCTGCAAGCGCATTAAACGACTGCTCTGACAGAAGTCGAATTCAAACGCACCTGTACATCATCCATATAGTCGATTCTAGCGGTTCAAGATAGCCCTTCAACGAGGGCGAGAGATTCCTCGGACCTCCAATCCTTGATCGACCTAGCATCGAGGGTTTTCATTGATATGAAAGGAATTGCTGAGTTTTCTGGGGTGTGAAGGCACTCGAAGCCTGTTAAAAACAATCTTTTATGACTTAGCAACGACATTGTTATGGCAGAAGCAACAGTTTTTGCATTGCTGCGTACTTTTTTAGTTGAACCGTTAGCATATTAGAGGCCATATTGAGAAATTTAATGGCAGGTCCATTGCGAAATCCTGATGAGAAAGACTCACGTATCAGAGATCGGTACATATAACTGATCATATGTCATTTCTTTGATATGTGACGAGCTCGAACCCGGCACAAAACGTGCTCTTCGTCATCGTACACGATCGGACGAGGATGTGGATTGTCGAAAAGGTCTTCTTTCCTTAGCCCTTGCTTCGAAGGTCTTCTTGGAACCTGCTTTAAATGTGCTCTGGAGAAACCTAAGCACTGTCGAGCCATTGTTATATGTACTTCCGGAGACTACCATTGGAGATGGAAATTTAAAGGTGAGTTTCTTTTTTCACTCATGGATTGCTACTTAGTATGTACTTGAAAATGCAGATGCTCGTAAAGCAGATCGCGCCCTCTTCTTGGGATAGGCTTCGTTTTTATACTTCTCGAGTCCACACTTTCAACCAATTCCAACTTCAAGAAACAGAAACATCGAACGTGCATGACTCTGTGCTCGCACGTCTTGGAGAAATGCCACCTATATTCCCAAACCTCAGGCAGTTTTATCCCGGATCCAAACTGTCCGGCTCGAACTCGTTGATATTCTTCTTAACGAGCACCATATCCGAGGCAGCGTTGCCTTTCTTATCTATTCCACCGCCAAATGTCCGCGATCTAGGTCCATCTCTCGCCCTTCTTGCCTCCAAGAGCCCTCATATACGCTCTTTGATGCTGACTGCAAATGTGGCCTATTCCGGATTCTCTTCGTCCTTGAACTGCTTTGCCAATCTTGATAGTCTCTTTGTGTCACATCTATCTCATTACGAGGCTGATTTCATTCAAAGCGTCATGTCTCTAACAAAACTCACCGACCTCACCCTCAGATTGGTCTCCTTTAGCTGTACCGGGATTCGGAATAGCTTTCCATCACTGAAGCGACTGCGTCTCCACGGATCCGGTCCAGATCTTTGTAATTTCCTCAGAGTCATCTCCCCATCTGTACTCCAGGACTTGGACCTACGATGGAGTGAGGAAGAGGACTCACAAACAATTGAAGCTGTCTTCAATGCAGTTGTGTGCTTCTCCTCCACCCTGCGGGTACTATCTATCGATCACATAACGCCAATCCTTCTTCCATGGGATGATGATGCGGTTTTTTGGTTACTGTTCAAATCCCTGTTTCAGTTAACTCAGCTTCGCAACCTTTCATATGGTATTTCTATGTCTTTGACAAAGAAGCAAACGGCCGAAGTTGCTTCTGCGTGGCCTCACATCGAGATTCTTCGATTGAACGCATTTCTGTGGAAGGGCGACATACCTCCTGTTCAATCGCTAGCTTATTTTGCTCAGAGATGCCCCAATTTGATTACTCTCGATTACCCAGTCGATCTCGCTGTACCCTTCGACTCTAAAGCGCTCCCTCCGCGCGCTATTTCCACACACCCTCTGCGCTCCTTCCACTGTACTCTCGATGACGACGTGACAAATCCTGTGGCCATTGCGCTTCGTCTTTATCTTATTTTCCCGGCTCTCAAGTTTGTTGATGGGCGTGGCGATAGATGGGACGAGGTGCAGGCAATTTTGGATACTTATCATTTGCTTAATGGAATGCGAAGTTGACTGAAATTCAAGGGCGAGTGATGGAGGAATTGGAGGGGATCTTAAATGACAGTAGAAAGAAATGGTCTTAGTGCGTGGCATTCTATTGATTTCAGGGGAAACGGTGTATTGGTACGCAGCCATATTGGATATTTCCCGATCTGAATGACACGTAGAGCTATTCTAATCAGCTGCTGCTTGTTTGTCATTTGGTGGTATCACTATATTTTCGGGTTCTTTCGAAACTACCATGTAATTTGGGAAGGTTATAATTACTCAGGAATGCTCCTGTCCAATCGCCAATCAAGTTTGCACTATCCAGAAGATCTTCACACTGGCGCTTTTCGCAGAAACAGCGCTGGCCTAGGACTGTTTCATATTATGATATTATGATGTTGATTGAATGATGAAGTGGCTGCTTGATGAAAAGTTTTTACCTGGTTTTTGCTCGTAAAGGTACAGACTTCATATTCTGCACAATCAACAACTAGCCAAATGCCTAATTTTGACAGACTCAACATCGCTGAACGACAGACATATGTATTCAATGACAACGGTTCCCGCCAGTCTAGTGAATGATCTCACTTGTCTTCTCCGATCCCCATATCTACTCAGATTAAAACACCGATTTCGGGGCATATGCGACGCAGCACAATCGCTATCTTTCAACCTCCCATAGTCTCCTCCACTAGTAATCATGGTCAACTACGACAACTCTCATATCATCGCGCTCACAGACCTCATTAATAAAGCCGTTCAGGATGTTATTGCTGAATACGCTGCAGTTGGCCAAGCGGTCCCGTCTCTCGACACCCTTTACCCAGGTCCATTCACGGTACCAGAAGACACACCTACACGATTAACAAAAGCCGTTCAGATTATCGAAGCGGCCTGCGCGCAACTCAGCCACACTGTCGCTCCGCCAGGCTCTGTTATGGTCAATGTGAGTTCTGTTCATACTATCATGTTTGTCTCGGTGCTTATCCCCAATACATCCATCTAGAAATCACTCGAAGTATGTGCCATAGATGCTTGGGTAACTACCATAGATCCTCACGAACGCCTGTATACCCTCCTTAGCACACAGAACCTGCCTGCTTGATTGTTGTGACGGAAGCTCGGATTGCGGATCTTTTACTCGACAAACCCGACGGTATTCCTGCGTCAGAGCTAGCTACATGCTCAGGTCTGGATGCAGCGAAATTAACCCGTATGTTGCGCCTCCTCGCAACGAAACATTGTTTTAAAGAGGGTCAGATATATTTATTTCGTATCAAAGATCCTACCAATAACGTATTTTCTTCTAGTTAAGCCCGGCGTGTTTGCCAACAATCGGTTGAGCATGAAGCTCCTTTCGTCAGATCCAGTATCATCTATTGTTTGCCTGCAGTAAGTATATCAGCTGCGTGTCTTCCGTGTTCTAAATATCTTTTGTATCATAGGACTGACGAAGGTCTCCGAGGGTCTGCGTACCTCAACGACACTTTGACCACTCCTTGTGAGACGGACTGCGGGATCCCTTTCCGACGCGCCACTGGATATTCATTCTTTGACTATCACAAAACAGTAAGTCCAATCGAACGCTGCTTTGAATGCCATCCTGAATTACTTCCCAGCCCGAAGGACTCAAGAGAGGCGAGGTGCTGTTCTTCTATCGCTAAATCTCATTTGACAGGTTTCCTGATTCCCTTGTCTCTTTAGCGCTTTCCGAGGGCTATGGTAGGATGGGCTAATGTCACGGGAAAAGGCTTTCTTGCAAAAGGTAAGAAGCATTATCCGATTTCGCACATTCTCCTGACCATATCGTACCAGTTTATCCATGGGCTTCTCAACCTGCAGACTCTACAATCTGTGATATCGGAGGCGGAAATGGGCATATTTCTATGGGTCTCATCAAGGTCCACCCGCACTTGAGAGTGATACTTCAGGACCAGCCGCAGGTTATTTCAATGGCTCAGAAGGTCGGTTCAGTCCTGCATAGTCCCTCAACACTGGTTATCTCAGCGTGTTTTTCTTAGTTATGGGCGACGGAGCACCCTGTGGCAATAGAGCAACAGAGGGTGCAGTTTGTTCCGTTTGATTTTCTGAAGGACGTCGCTGTTGAAGGATGTGATTTCTATTATGTAGGTCATTCTAGGCTCAAGTTAGGAGCATTTAAATGATGGTATTGCCTTCTAGATTCGCTCCATCTTGTGAGACAAACCGATTAACTGTTTCCTTGATAAATCTTGACCCTGTGCTCGATACACAGACGCGACTGGCCCAACGCTGAGAGTGAACTCATTCTCAGGAACGTACGCAAATCCATGAAGCCGAGCAGTAGAGTCATTATTCGTATGTATATCCTGCTTTCATATCAAACGGCATAAATGACTGAGTTGTGCTATAGATGACACCGTCCTCCGAGACGCTGTCCGGACCCATGGAGTCCCATCTAACGGTGTCAATGCTGAGTTCGATTTTGCTCCCGAGCCCCTTCTACCAAACTACGGCTTTGCGCGCGCTCGGACCTATGAGCTTGACTTAATGATGATGAATTTGTTGAACGCCCAGGCGCGAACGCTACCCGAGTTTATTGAGCTATGGTGAGTTTTCTCGCAGTTCTCTGGCCTTGTGTTCAAAAAAGTTATTATTCATAGCCAAAAGTGTGGGCTCAAGTTTGAGAAGCTTTATGGGGCTGGAGAGACCGATTTGGTGGAATTTAGTCCGATGTGAAGAGTGTCATTTTTCAAGTTCTAATTTCCATCCATGGTCACATTGTGTTGATACTATAATCTTTCGATGCTTCTCATAAAATTACGAGCGCTGTTTCTGGACTATAGACCGTAAACACGACCTTCTTCGAGCTCGTGTTTAAGAAAGATAGATTGCATCTCCTGAGCGACAACGACAGAGGAACACATGTATGCGCCACAATCATTCCGTCTGAAGTTGAGATCAAGCGGAAGTCAAAGAACGAACGAGGAACTTCGTCAACGGGGCCCACACGGAGTTGCAACAGTTATAACTGACACGATACGTGGGTCTTCTAGAGGGGGATCAACTTAGTCATGGTCAAGGTCATCTTTGAAGATGAGAATGCCAGGGGAAGAAAATCCTGCTCGGATCCCTGACTCAGGTTAAGACTATGTGCAGAGAGTGGCTAATATTCCTATGAAGAGTCAGACATTACCCTTCACATCATAAGATAACGCCTCTATTTCCAATAGCGTGAAGTTCCAACCTCCTCCTGACATCGTTTGCGAGATCGGCCGTCTCGCGAGTGTGGTGGGTTCAAAGCAAAAGCCCATGACTTAGACTTGGACATGATGGCTCGCTCCAGGTGGCTGGGTCACTTTCTGTCAAAGCATGGCAACCGATGGGACAAAAATAAAGATAAGTACCGGATGCTACTATGTAATAATGGAAGCGAAGCGCCGAAAATAGGCTTTTATGGAAGCCAAAGCTGTAAATCTTTGTCCAAATAGGTCTATTAGTACTGTTAATCCTTATTTTTGGTTTCCTCAATATACTCACTTGCTGGATGCCTTAGCAATCTCATTTTATCAGCAGAACGCCGCAAATCCAAATGATATGTGCAAAACTGATAAAGTAAATAAATAACACAGTCGCATTGCCAGAGTTAGGTATACACAAAGTAAGCTTTAATAGTACAGGGACCAGAACATCATAGCTTTACTTAAATGAATGACAAGAAGAGAGCGGTGACGGAAGAAACACATGAAGTGTTTCGAAAGAGGTCAAGTCCCAATCTCCTGATTCTTAGTTGAGTTTGAACCATGGGCAACACTCATATCATAGACGAGGTAAAGTTCTTGTCATCGACGGCCATCTGAATAATTCATGGTGAATAAGAGGTGAAATTCGAGGAAAATGATTACGCTCACCGGCGACTGAGATTGATTAAAATTGATTTTGGTACTTTGGATTGAAACCCCCTGAGACTCTCCTGTACGAGATACTTGGCCAAGAGGAATTGATTGCCATGGATGAGAAGAGTTAGCATGAGATAAGTGGGAGGAGTTGGCAACGTATTGTCTGGTATTCAACCTGCAATGAAGTGGAGTATTCAGAATCAAATTCAGATCAATAGTAGAGCATCTCACGTCGATAGTAAGCCATTCATATACACTAAGAGACCAGAGATTTCATTTTGAACAGGGCAGTGGAGCTGGGCGTACATATACTTACATTTGCTGCTGACCGTAAGTCCAAGGAAGAAATAGAATGTCCCTGGAACGGCCAGGAACTGGTAAAAAAACAAGTTGGATAAGTTGTTGTATTACAAGGCAAGAAATAGACGCACCAAAATCAAGTTGACTGCTGCCGCAAGAGATGTGAAGGCTCCGCGGTTGATACCAAATACAATCAATTTCCCAAGAGCTGTGTTTGTTCTGGATATTGAATGTATCAGAATAGCGGTTAATAATAATTTGAGCAACTAGTTGAACGCACGATTTAATTGAGCTTTTCTTGCTGTGAAGAATAACGCAAAGTGTAACAGTGATGAGGATATCACATAACACAGTTGCGACGCTCTGTATGCATATGGTAGCCTAGAAGAGTAACACCGTTAGGTTGTTCGATATAAAAATGGCAAACAAACCTTGATGCTATCAAGTTTGCTGAAAAAGACAAGGCCTGCCCTAGTAATCGGTAATTAATGAGTCAAGAGAATTCCATGACAAATAAATTTCAGATGCAACATTTGGGCTCCTTCCGCTGAAAATTTGGAAAGTTAATGCTAAGCATTGTCATAAATCCAACTTATGACTTACTTATCCCTGCCGCAACTTGGGTCAATGCCAAAGCAACCTAATTGCAGGTAAGTCGCGGGAGAAATAATAGAGATTTCATGAGAACCCACAATGACAATGACGACAGTTGGATTTCCTTTCTTCACTAAAAAAATTTAAGCTGCTGTTGAATCCATTTCAAACAGAAACACCTACGACGGAATATGCAGTATGCAAAATATCTGCCAATTTGAGCTGAGTGAAACCATATATCCCAACGAATATGACATACATTTGAACAAGGAATGCAGACAGATACTAGTGTGAGGAAACATGTCATGAGTCAATAGTCAAGCAGGAAACACATTTAATTACTTACCCCGGATATGAGCTGAGCGGGGTCCATCCTAAACGTTTCATGAATGTCAAAAAAGCATCATGATGCCTTGAAAACACTTACCAAGTTATCTCACCCAAAGCTTCAAATTGTCCGAAATTGTTGATTAATGCGTTGTAGATTGATGCAAAAAGGAGGCAAACTTGAAGCGTTTCGGTGGCGCTGTTGATAGTTGTAAGTATAAACTGGCTGATAACTAAATTCTAGATACTTACACGAGTGTCAACACCTATGAGATTCGGAAAGCATCAACACTAATCGAGAATATAAGTGCTTACAACGCACAGTCAGCTTTAACCCCCAGGAGTCCTTCGAATACCAGTGAAAATAAAGCCAGGCTTGTAATATACCCATCCCGTACAGTCTACCAGATTATGAGACCAAAAAAGTAGTGGCAGATGGTGAGCATACATTGTTTCAAGCCAGATTGACGCAAGGCATATTCCCCAGGTTGAAGCAAGAACGGCGACCATGGTGGAAAGAGTGGGACTGCAAACTGAAAGATTGTATCCAGATTGCTCCGTATTATACGAAATGCTGATAAACATCATGGAAAGTGTCCACCTTCTACACCAGTGATTGGTCTGGATGACAGGTACTCGGTTATGCATATATAGACGATTATCTTCAAAATCGATCTCATACATTACTTTCACGGGCTTGCCTACTAATATTTGGGCGACAATCTCTGGCAGTTTACACCGTGCATCTATACTATACACTGATGATATCTTTCATCCTTGATTCACATTTCACTACGCTGGTGGCGCATGCGCCTCGAACCGTCCCCTGTTTTGCTTTTCATTGTATGGGATTCGGAGGCGCTGAGATGAGAACTAAAAGGCCTACTAGGGGATTCTTCTCAGTGCGATTAAATGGGCGCTGGAAGAAACTTTTTATCGAGTCCGAGACCGACGTTGCAAAATGAGCTGTGTACTAGAGGTTCGTCTTAAACCACCCAAGGCGTCACAGTCATGTCGACAAAAATCATCAATTGACTCTATGAGATCTGATCCTGATCAGTACGATCCAATGAGCAGAATAAGCTAAGTACATACATACATACTTCGGAGACGTTGACGTCGAGCGATAAGATAAAACGAGCTGTAGCAGTGGTGCACCTGCGCCCAACTAAAAGCTGGCAAGACACATTACAGTAGCTACTACAGGAACACACACGGATACCAAGTTGATTCTGTACAACGAATGTTGTAACTTGTATGGGGTCATGTCGACGTTTAGCGACGAGATATGTGGCTGGAGGTTTGCCGGGTGCCCTAGGCACGTAGGAAGATTTCGACAAAAGCACGGACACTTGACGGTCTATCATAATTCAGTGAAATTGCCGTGCGCCTGAACGAGCGCGCGTCCCATTCATATTCGCAATCACACCATTCGTAAGAAGTAGTATCGAAATCCGCACCATCCATAGCTGAATGATTATAGAATGTTGCAAAAGATATGGAAAAATACGTGTGTAGCGCGGGCCCGAAGTGAAGCGAACCAATGGTGAATAGAGCGAAAGCCTAAGAAAAGCAGATTGGCAATGAGTAAGAAGTAAGTAGAGAGAAATCGTATTTGGTGTATACAGCTACTCAGCCACCTCAGCCACATTTCCGATTCATCTTCCTCCTGTCTTCTTTCCGCAATTCCTTACATGTCCCGCACTGCAGCCTCCTGAACTAGTAACTCCCCAGCAACTACCTTCCCGATCCGGGACGGACTCCGATGTAGACAGTCATCAGAGCCTCCAGCCCCACATCCCGCACTCCGATGTCAGAGCCTCCAGCTTCACATCCCGCGCTCCGCCATATACTGATGAATCCACATGGAACAATTATCATAGTGGAGTTTTTTCGTACCTCGAAAGCGACACCACTTCGGAAATCTGGGCACTCAGGGTCCGTCATGGATCCGGGAGCTTCAAGTTCGTGTGGCCAAACGGAACGTTAGATTAGCCCGCCGGACGTCAGAGTATACAGTGTCGGGCTGAAGAGCGCATGTCCCAAACATGAGCGGTAATGACACGGCAAGTGGGCACTGCAGGAAAAATCTTCATCTTCAGCGAACGAAATATCATCTGTAAAGTGCCCAAGATACTTACTCAGCATCTATACAATAGCATTTCGATACAAGGATTCTTGTCACCGCCACGGTACACGCGTAGCACAATGGGAATATTTGAATTTTCACTACCAAGAGCAATCTAAGTTGACGAGAAAAGCGAGTGAGCAGATCCACGAAATCGAGAAGAGGGGATTATGCTGGCCAAAAACAGGTTCTTGAACGATAAACATAAAGATATGATCTGGATCTCTGGAGGGAGGGCTCAGTGGGAGAAAGCAAGACTTTCTCCATCTCTATGATTTCCGTGAGCTGTATTCAAGAATCAAAGGAGTAGTAATGGAATCGCTGAGAGTGTGTGCTGTATCAATGATTGTACTGTAGCTGTGATCGTCTGCCAGATGAAATCGGGAGGTCGCTGTTGCTTTTAATAAGGGATTTTCGTAGAGTTTTCGTAGAGTTTTCGATATTCGTAGTTCTTCTCATATAAGAGCGCTCACAAAATTGAGCGTCCAGGATAATACCACACGTGACCATCAACGAACGTAATAACCTTCGATCCTGTGGAAACATGTACTGTATCCATATTCTCTCGAAAACCACAATTTAAAAACCTCAATTTATTTCTTAGAATTGGCGGGAAGAGTTGAGGAAGAGTCACTATAACCCATTCATTGCGTGGAGGTGCTGAGAACTTATAATCAATGGGTGACTCGCGGATCAGGGTTTGGTTCTTATTCTTATCTCTAGGATGCGCTTCTGACCTTGGTTTGGCTTCGTAGTCTTGCCAACAAGTTTCTACCTGATCCCGTTACTACGTCCATGTCTATACCAGCTTCATCCTCGTCTCACAAGTTCCAATTTTCTTCTCTTTGGGAACCTGCAAAGATAGATTCACAAACTGGGAAGAGCTTGACAATTCCTCTATTCAATTTAAAATCACCCTATGGACGGAATTTTCACCTCAGTTGGATTGCATTCTTCGTTGCATTCCTCTCATGTACGTCTTTTATTTTTGCTCTCAATTCCTCTCTGCTCAAACCTGGCATTCTAGGGTTCGCCTTCCCGCCTCTACTCACACTTTCTATCAAGTCAGATTTGCGATTGACTGCAGAACAAGTCGCCAATTCCAACATCATTGGGCTTTTGGGGACCTTCGTTGTTCGCCTCGTTGCTGGACCGATGGTGGATAAATTTGGACCTCGACTTGTGATGGCAGGAATTCTCATCGCAGGAACTATACCAACAGGTCTTGCAGCGATTGTTAACAATGTTGCTGGGTTCTATGGTGAGGACTGACCAGGCTAATAGCACCGAATTTTACCTGATTTCTGACATCTTTTGATTTTGTCGGCGCTAGCTATACGATTCTTCATTGGTATTCTTAGGCGGCAGCTTTGTCCCTTGTGAGGCCTGGACATCGCTATTCTTTCACAGCTCCATCGTTGGTATGGCGAACGCAATTGTTGCTGGATTAGGGAATTCTGGCGGAGGAGCAACGTATGCAGTCATGGTAGCTCTTTATCATCAGGTATGTCATATTCAAAACATCTCGATGTGCATTCGATCCACTAATCGTTATACTACAGCTTCATAGAAATCTCTCACAACACTTAGCCTGGAGAGTGGCATTTCTCGTTGTCCCTGTTCCGGCTCTTTTACTCGTTGCCCTCATGGTAGTGATATTTGGAACTGATCACCCGAGCGGAAAGTGGAGGTGAGAATTACATAGCTCTTTCGACCGGCACTGATAACGTTCTTGAAGAAATAGGAAAAGAAACTTGAGTGTTGCCGCTGCATCAAATTCCGACAGAGATGAAGAAAAATCCTCCTGATGTCAAGTTGGCCCAAGCTCCGAGTACTACCTCTCAATCCTCTGCTCATCTTCTACGCTCTGCCTTGCTCCTCCAACCAGTAACATACATCCCCTGCATCGCGTACCTAACCACCTTCGGTTTCGAATTAGCTGTCGATTCAACGCTAGCCACGACCCTTATTACTCCGCATCCGGAATTGGGCCAGTTGAACGCTGGTTACCTAGCGTCGGTGTATGGGTTGATGAATATCTTCACGAGACCTCTGGGAGGCGCCGCGGCTGATTGGCTCTATCGAAGACATGTAGCTCGAACTACGAAGCATCCAGAGGAGGAGAAGGAAAACGAAGAGGATGGGATACGGAGTAAACGCTATCTTTTTCTCGTTTTAGTAAATCTTGTTTGTCTTAGTGTTAGGATTTTGTTCATTTTGTCTTCTTACCTTGCAGGGAACGATTCAAGGGCTCTTCTCGGTTGCGCTTGGGCGGTACCTCCAGATCAACCGCGCACCTCGCCTTAATATCATGATGGGACTTGTAGTCCTGACTTCACTGTTTAACGGGGTATGTTCCTTGTCTTTATCGACTGGAGTCTAATTCGGCTGACGTCCTACAGATGGCGAACGGAGCTAACTTTGCCTATGTTCCAAACGTTAATCCAGACCGAACTGGTGCAATGAATGGGTTAGTAGGTGCGTTTGGGAACCTTGGTGGCGTTGTATACACGTTGATCTTTAGGTGTGCATGCTTTCTCGGGCGAGTATCGCGTTGCACTTTTACTGATTTATTGTCTTATATGTAGATTTCAACTGAAAAATGGAATTCCTTGGATTACTTCGGGGATTTTGGCGGCAGCGGTGAACGCTGCTATGGCTATCGTTGCCATTAGAATGCCAGCCACTTGACCGCATTGTATAAGAGATCATAGTTGCGTTTTATGCATGGTCATAGCTATATTTGGTCTGCAATCGACGTATCTTAACCTCAATTTCGTGCTTCTTGCAATATTATGTACTTTCCGCGAAGTGACGTGACGTACTAGCATGAACGTCGCGCGCGCCATGAGGCTACCACAGCTTGAACCAAGACTTGCATCTTCTCAACTAACTCCAACTTAGAAACCATCACTTAAACGCTATGTCTGGTCACCTACATGTTCTTCCTGGATTCTACAAGTTACTTTTCTTCTATCTTGAACCAGGTATGCTGCAGTTACTCTGAAATTCATTGTTGAAAACGTACTAAAATATGTCTCTTCTGCTAGTATCCGCCATTCTTCCAGCCCCAATGATTTGGTTCTGGCCCGGTGCAGCCTGGTTCCATAATGGACAAATACCTGACCCAACTCTCTCTTTGTCCTACGGATCCTTGGATCCCCGCACCGTTCTTTCTTTGTGGCATCTAGGGAACTGTGAGTCGTGTTTTTACTTCGCATGCTTGCGTGTACTCACTCATGTTTATGGTTCGACAGGCTACATGCTTGTAGGATTGATTGAGCACCTGGTTTTTAGGACAGTTGGAGACGCCTTCCGCAACAATCCTGTCGCCCAAGAACGTGTTATTGGCGCGGTTCTTACCGCTATGGCCATTACCGATGTGAGTTTCCTTCTGCACGCTGAATTCCATTTTTATGAAGCTGACCGTTCTCGTAGGTTATTCAGTAAGTGCGGGATAGCTCTCGTTGAAACTTTTTTTCAAGGACGCCTTCATAGCGTTTTGTCAAGCATTATCGGACTTCCGTCCGAGATACGATCTGACGTTGCGTCGTATAATGCCATAACTCACGGTAATATAACCTTCACGATGTTTATTTTCTGTGTGAGGTACGTCAATGATAAGGTCTACATACGTTGTGCACTGAGAAGGCTTACCTGTAGGATGGCCTGGTTCTTGGGCGTTGGGAGGCAACGCTATTACTATGGCCAAGTCGGCAGCAATTCGATCCAGGATAAAAAAGAGTAGTAGTGGTCAGTGTATCGTAGGAGATTAGCGGATTAATTATAGACTCTTAATCTTTTCGAACTCTTCTGCCCGGCCGAAATAACTCTCAATAACTTGACGACCACCTTCGTCAGTCACTCGTCCGTTGTTCAAAATGTTCTTTATCAATGCTACATATCTGAAACATCGTTTGCTTGTTTATCATCTTTGGGTCAAGGTTCACGTAGCAGACTCAGCTTTACACGGTCAATTAAGGGCCTCAAAAGACGAGGACCCTGCGACAGGTATATCTGTGTGGGAGATGGCAAGGGGATGGTGTCCTGTTTGACTAGCTCAGATTTTATCAATCTTTGTTGCTACTAAATTTCTCATGTGGGGAGAAGCTGACGTTTAAAGGATCCACGACCTCGGCTACTCCCCTTTCTTCTTGTCCTTCACTCGGTGAGTCACGTATCGACTCTATTTAACAGCCTCCAAATTTCCAAAGGCATCCCAACTATGGATTCTAGATGTGTGCAAAGGGAAAGCAAATTATAGAATGTACGGCAAGGTATAGATCATGACCTGTCAAATATTCTTCTTACCCTCGCTAGGCTCTGATTTAATGTGATTGGTCTTGTATAAAGAGCAAGCTTCTTTCCATTCCTAGACAATCTTGGATTTGGGGTTTGGTCAGCGGCTGTGCGTAAAGGAACAAAAATTAAAAAACATGATTGGATGACAGTATTTTTTTTGGGCTCCGACGAGCACTTCGGTTCTTCTACTAATACCGTTACTCTAGGCATCCTAGTATATTCTACCCATCTCTGCAAGCCTTGATTTTGGACAAGTAAATTCTAGTGACACTCCAAATTCATTTGAGCATTGACCCTTCAATTGGAAACTTGTATGTACAACAGAGTCGCTTTCGATTTTTCCTCGACCTCTTCAATCGATTTTCCTTCCGAAATGATCTACGAGCCTCGGTTCATCGACAGCAACTACTTCATCTCTCAAAGCCTTGGATACGCAAATCATTCATTACAACAGAGATCATCTATAGGAATGATTCAACTTTGTCAGGCTCGAAATGTCGGCGTCGACAACCTAATCTAAAAGGTCATGATCATATTGGTAACAAGGCTTTCGGGCACATCCACGGAGGCATTCAGCGTCTTGTATCTCTTCCTTCCACCGACAAAACTCCATCCGATGCTGAATGTTCTGGTCTCATTCACAACTCAGGCTCCGCCAGTGGATCACCTTATATCGGGTTCCCGCATGATTGAGCTTCGATGAGCAATCGACCATCCAGGCATACTCATCTACCCCTTCGACCGGAAGATTCATGACGACATCATCAGTAGCGGTTGATTACCTCAATCAAGCTGGTATTAATGCCAATCCGGAATTACTCTCCTTCGATGCGCTCACCCACAGGACAAGCCCTCAGTGGCTTCACACCGGCAGGGCTGACTCTCCTTCAGGTTCGAATGAGCAATCATTTAATGTCAATAACATAGTGTCGATTGACGATACTACACATCACGTATCCGCATACCGCTCCTTATCTACTGCTCCTACTAGCAGTGTCATCGCATCATCGGGAGTTGTTCAGTCACTGCCGAATCCTCAGATCCAACTGGACCAATATCGACGCCACCGCACCCGCAAAACAATTCTAGGAAGGTCAGGCGGCCTGGTCGCACGGTTGGACCTGTCGCGATTTCGAACGCTGCGAGAAAACGTCGAAAAGTCGGCTCTGTCTCAAAATGGTATTGCAACAGGGCAGAGTGTCGTGACCACGAGGGGTTTACAAGCAAGCAGAACTTGCAATGTATTTTGACTGCTATTAACCGTAGTTTCTCTATCTGACGAATCGTTTTGCAGATCATATAAAGCTGAATCAGGGATCATACCCTTACGACTGCAAACATTGCCGCGTCGCTTTCATAAATTCATTAACAAATCCGACTTTCACGAAGTCCAAAACATAGGAGAAATGCTGCTGCAGCTTGCTGAAATGACCGCTTTCGAGTTTGGGCATATCTGGACCTTGGTATGTTCTGTTTCGTTGCCGTACCTCCTTGATTGTGCGATAAATCCTTTTGTGGCTCCAATACTTGCCGTAGTACATACGACTTGATTTGACTTAAAACTGTACATATTTATATGCTTTTTACTTGAATACTTTCTCCTATTACTAGCCCTGCTTTCATACTCGAATTAATTCTTCGTATCCATTACCTGCTTGACACGTTAGGTTTTGGGTGAAAGCGGGCCAACGCTGACGCATGGCGGTTACTCATGCAGTTTTCAATTTCCTTATACGCGTTACGTGTGCACTTGGTCGTTTCAATACAGTATTTTCTTTTTTAACTTGCTCTCTACCTTCGAACATTGAACGAGGCCACACCGTCACACATTCAAGCTTCCTCTAAACCGGTATACTTATTACCCAGTTTCACGCCCACTTCTTAACCATAATATCAATCTCCAGCTTTTTGAACGCGATAACATGATCGTCATGCGTATTGAAATATATCCCCTGTAACTCATCAATCATCATACATCGTGCATCCCCCATCAACCGGCTACCGAGATGATCTAAAGGTTTGATCATTATACCGGGATTATCGCCGTACGGCCTGTTGTCGACTCCTGGTAAGGAATTAGCTAACGAAAGTCCATATACTTTTAAGTAATCTGTATGATTGGTACAACGACTATCTACTGATTCACCAGCATCGGAAGGAGCATAAGACTGAAGTCCCTTGCGTCTTTGGGTTGCTGAAGGACTCGATTCCGACGCCTTCACCATCTTCGTCGACGCAAGGCGAGTCATCGACACATGAGGACACTTGCCGACGTTGAAACCTCAGAAATACCTTTACCCTTATCACCAACAACGGCATCATCTCGCCTTCCTCTTCGTCTACGTCAGGTAACTCTTCCTCAGGTTCGGAGTCTCTGGAAGTTGCACTATATACACGCGTTTCAAGCAGCAGCAGCATCCTCTTCCTCGTCTGCATTTGCATCTAAGCCTGGCTCAACCACCCGTGGAAGAAAGACTTGGGGTCCAGCTACGACTGCGGGGGTTACGGGGAGGACGTGACACTGATGTTCAGGCGGAGGAGGTACATGATTTAGATTTGGCTGCTAGGACAAGCACGTGACTCTTAGCCTGCCTTGAACAATGTCGTTAAGATCGTGGGGAATGTGACACCGTTACAATCATCTCTTGCTTTTGAACCACCATCATCCCCTCAGTCATGACATTGTTCCCAAATGCTCATTCTTTTAACATCACACAGTCAGTGTTTAACAATGCTCATGATTTTACCATCAATGGTGGCATGTTTCAAGTCAATTACGGTGCATCTGAGGGTAAAAATATCTACAATCATAAGGATGAGTGGGAGATACTAAATGCTATTGTTTAGATATACTGAACAAATTGGATCCTGTTGAAAATGCCTCTTTCAAAGAAGAGTATCATTCTTCCTGTTTGACAGGAACCCGAGTTGGAATTCTTAAAACACTGATGGACTGGGCAACAAACCCTTACAGTCCGCCTATCTTTTGGTTAAGTGGAATTGCTGGAACTGGCAAATCCACTATTGCTCAGAGTTTCTGTGAGAGCTTGGAAAAACAACATATACTTGGTGGGAGTTTCTTCTGCTCCAGAAAGTCTAAAGACCACCGAGAAGTGAGAAAAATTGTACCAACTTTGGCATATTTTCTAGCACAATACTCTGAGTCATACTGTTACCGGATTAAAGTTGCTTTGGAGGTGGATCCCACCTTGGCTTCCCAAGGTGTTAAAAGGCAATGGGATTCTTTGCTATGGCATCCCTTGCAAAAGACCAAGATACCTTACCAGCCTTTTGTCCTTGTCATAGATGCATTGGATGAATGTGAAGATGTGGATACTACCCGAAATTTCATTTCTATCCTGAGAACAATGCCAGAAGAGTTCTTTCCATACATCCGCCTCTTCATCTCCTGTAGGCCAGAATATTATATTCAGGAGGAGTTTGAGATCACTTCAAACAAGTATTTGTTTAAATTACATGAAATAGAGACTGAGATAGTTCAAAAAGACATTCAGCTCTACTTGGATTGGTCATTGTATGGCAAGAACATCTCTGCAGATGAGATACATCTTCTATCTGAAAAAGCAGGAAAACTCTTTATTTCTGCATTTACTCAAGTGCAATACTTGAAAGCAGCAGCAGGTCCAATTGCTTTGAAGGCAAGGGTAAATGATCTTCTGGAAAACAAATTTATTGCAGAATCAATGGATTATCTTTACAATATTCTTTTGATCAAAGCAACAGATAGAATGACTGAAAATGAGAAGGCAGATGCAAAATATCTTGTAAATTTGATTGTTTCCCTAGCTGATCCATTGTCACGCTATACATTATCAGAGTTGTGGAGACCTTTTGATGTTGCTCCATTCAGATCAGTCCTCAATGTTCCAGAATCTGACATGCAACCCATACATATCTTCCATGCATCATTTTCAGACTATATTTTGGACCAGAGTCGGTGCCACATTGCATTCTATTGTAATCCAAAGGAAATACACAGGATCATGACCCTAGCCTGTATGAAGAATATGAACAAGAATTTGAGGTATAACATATGTGATATGCAAGTAGATGCAGATGCAGAATCCTTCATGCAGAACAAAATTCCACTATCTGTACAGTATAGCTGTAAATATTGGGTATTTCACTTGACAAAATGCAGTGATATCTCAAGTGAAATGCAGATTGAGTTGGATGAATTTGTCAAACAATACCTCTTCTATTGGATGGAGGTTCTTTGTATTCTGCAATCAATTGAGAATGCAATCCCAGGATTGAAAGATGTTTCAAGTTGGCTTCAGGTAATATCCAAAATTTAATGTTAATGATTGATTAACTTATATACCAGCATTACAGGAACATAAGAAAGAAGGATCTGAATTTCTTTCCTCAGCTATATATGATAGCCAAAGATTTCTTCAATCAATTGTTGGCCTTATCAAAGTTTTTCCATTACAATTGTATTATTCTGGGATGGCTTGGATGCCTAAGTCCTCAGTTCTACAATATATACAACAGATTAAGTACAATGTCCCGGTGGTATTATGTGGACTTCGGGAGACTTGGGATACATGTGAGGTTATACTCAGATTTCCTGCAAGAATCTTGTCCGTGGGCTTCTCACCTGATGGGACAAAAATAGTATCAAGCTCAACTGATAAAGTGGTCTGTACTTGGAATACAGCCACAGGGCAGGAGATTCATAGACTTGAAGGGCTTTCACACTGGGTGCGCTCTGTAGCATTCTCACCAGATGGAAAACAATTAGTGACTGGTTCTGATGATAAAACAGTATGTATCTGGAATCCAGCTACTGGCCAGAAAATCCAAAAATTTGAAGGTCATACTGATGAAGTGGATTGTGTAGCATTCTCCCCAGATGGTGAAAAAATAGTGTCTGGGTCTAATGATAAGACAGCGTGTATCTGGAATGTAGCTACTGGAGAGCAAGTTCAGCAACTGAAAGGTCATTCTCACTGGGTTCATTGTGTAGCATTTTCTCCCAGTGGCAGACAAGTTTCCTGCTCTGATAATGAAACAATCTATATCTGGAATGTAGATACTGGAAGGATGATTAGAAAACTCAGTACAACTCATTCTGGCTCTATATATTCTGTAGCATTCTCATTGGATGGTGAAAAATTAGTGTCTGGATCAGATGATAACATTGTCTATCTCTGGAATGCAGTCACTGGCCAGAAGATTCATAGATTGGAAGGTCATTCCGGCTCAGTCCGCTCTGTAGCATTCTCCCCAGATAGCAAAAAAATAGTGTCGGGCTCCATTGATGGAACAGTGTATATCTGGAATGTGGTTACTGGAAAGCACACTCAGAAACTTGAAGGTCATTCTGGCTGGGTGAGCACTGTAGCATTTGCACCAGATGGAAAACAGGTGGTGTCTGGGTCAGATGATAAAACAGTCCGAATCTGGAATATAGCTTCTGAAAAGCAGCCTCAAAAAGTCATAGGCCATTCTCACTGGGTACAATCTGTAGCATTCTCACCAGATGGCAAACAGATTGTGTCTGGTTCTACTGATAGATCAGTTGCTATTTGGAATGTGGCCTCTGGGAAGCAAGTAAAAAGACTTGAAGGTCATTCTGGCTGGGTCCGTTATGTTGCATTTTCACCAAATGGCACACAAGTAGTGTCTGGCTCTGATGACCAAACAGTCTGTATTTGGAATGTAGCCACTGGCTATCAGATCCAAAAACTTAAAGGCCATTCTGGGTGTGTGCGGTCTGTAGCATTCTCACCAGATGGAAAACAAGTGGTGTCTGGTTCTGATGATCAAACAGTCTGCATCTGGGATGTAAGCACCGGAAAGCAGATTCAACAAATGGAAGGTCATTCTAGTTGGGTTAGGGCTGTAGCATTCTCCTCAGATGGCAAACAAGTAGGATCTTTTTCGGATGATAATATTGTCCATCTTTGGAATGCAGATACTGGCCAACATATTCGAATGATTGAAGCTACAGCTGCCGAGATCTTGGCTCTCCAAAATTCATTTCAATCTAATGTTGCAACTCTCAAAGGTAGCTAATTTGTTTGTGATTATATGTGCTCAAACTCATATCCATTTTTTAGATACATATGACAGCTCCCTATATTACCTTGAACCATCTTCTGACTATGCTGGTTCTGCAAAATTTTGGATTTTGCCCCAATATCAAGATATCTCAGCCATTAATCAGCATGAACTTACTCTGTGCTTTGGCTGTCAATCTGGTGCTCTGGTAATTGTTCAGATGCCTGATCTAGGCAGTGCAAAGTTGGTTCCCAACTCAACTCTGAAGGCTAATAAAGATCATTTCAGTGAATCAATCAGTATAGCCGAATTGTCCAAGAAGGTTTCTGAGAGTGATGGAATGAAGATGAGAGACAGAGATAATAGAGCCAAAAGCATGGGTGTTGAGGATTATGACAATGAAGAAGCAGATCAAAGAAATATAGCAGGCCCTTCTGCCAGGTAAGCAAACAAGATATACCTGGTACTACATGACTGAGAGAAAATCATTGCAACTAGTGTTACAGCCATCCCACTCCCTAAACAAGATGAACCCTCTGAGGCATTTATTCAAGCTCACATACAACATGGGGAACCTCAAGGATCCAGGAGACCAGTGAAAACGAAATCCTGGAAGAGAAAATTTTTGGGGTTTAGACAGTGAACCATTTAGATCAAATTTGGGTCTGTCTTGATACTGCAATATGATTTTGAATGGTTCCATTTTTAGTTGATCTTTCAGTCTAATCTTCTTGTTGCACTTGATGCATTGTTTACTTATCTAGCTTGTTATTTCATACTATTCAATTTATTTCTAGAATAGGTACTAGCATATATAATTATCATAGTGTTGTACTTGTACTCCACAGTGCCTCAAATTGATTCCCTGCACGTTGGTAGGCTTTCTGCTATTAATTGAAGCCCACCACGTTAGGTTCTTGGGTGAAAGTGGGCCAACGCTGGCGCGCGGCGGTTGCTCGTGCAGTTCTGTTTACAGTTGCCGTCTGCTTCCGGTTTGCATGCATGCCATGCCGAGATGATCCGGTAGACCAAATCAGATGTTCAGTACAATTCTGGCATAAGTAATCGTGCTTACATTACTTAATGCTCAATATAAAATTTATCGGCACGAGTCCTGAAGCATTCATATTTCACACACGGTAAGATTACAAAATTCTGCTTGGCAGAAATGTAACCTTTCAACAATTCAATTGTCCTGAAATATCATGTGACCGGGGATATGCCTTATATGGTTTATCCCCGGTCACATGATATTTCAGGACATTTGAAAGGTCGTGTTTCTGCCAAGCAGATTCCAGAACTTTGTAACCTTTTCGTGTGTGATCATTGCGTAACTTGTTCCGGCAGTGGGCACGAATTCGCATGATATTACACCACCAAACCGGTCTGAGGTCAAATTGAGATTGGCGGTGGCTCACCACGGGCATCTTACCTCACTACATGTTTCGATTAGATTTGAGCCTTCTCTGACATTGAATTCCCCTATCAGAGAATCATTCTCTGATGTGAAGTGTCTTTGCAATGTTTCTCATACGTCGTCCTGACGTTGGTCAATATTCTCAACCAGTCCTTCACTGAATCACCTATCAATTGTTGGCATATCTTACTGCATGATTGTGAATAGGTCATTTTCTTGTCATTTTCATGTCGCCCGTTTATTCAGATTAATGTAGAAAAAATAAATCACAATAAATGTTTGATAAATGTTAAGAATTGGTACATGTATTATCTGTCAGGAATACAACAGTACAGAGCAAAGAGGCAAAGGGAGATGGAAACATGACAGGACATGTGACAAAGGCCTCAACAATGGCCAACTACGAAATGAGACTGGTGAAAAAATCTTTGCAGCATTTTGAAACTTGCACTGGCAATGGTTGAGAACAAAAGAATCTCCCAAAGAAACTCGAAGGAAGCAGGCAGTGATGCAGAACAGAGACGAGTGAGGCAGTGGGACAGAAAAGGCTATCTTGAGCTCTTGCGGAAGCGACAGTAGCCACTGTCGAGGCAAGCCCAACACTTGTAAGACAGGCTTTTTCCGAATCGTCAGGGTAAATTGGGACTGTGCCAAGGATTAGGTATAGAAAAACCTGAAATTTTGGGTCAGAACAAGCAAGATTAAACCAATTAACGTTAAACACACTGCACATCAAAAAACTCGATCCCGACAGGCCCTAGATACAAATAAATTTATTCTGCTGTAGAGTTTGGCTTCAGCTAAAGGAATCTTGTCAGCATAAAGTAACAATGAACAGCGACATGAACGCACCGTTGACCATTCAATGATGGAAATAACATCGATGAGGATGGAAGACAAGACAGAGAAAGAAATTTTAAAAAATTTGAAACTTGAACTTCACGTGTCGAAGTTAAGGGTGGCCTTTTGAACTCGAGGATTTTGAGGATTTGTAGCATGTTGAAAGTGTTCGGAGAGGGCTTAGGCCAAAGGCTTCAAACAAGGTTGATGGCAGGCTGTCAAGAGCCATTTGCGCAGCCTGAAGGCAACTTATTGAAATTGTCTCGCACAGATATCGTTGAGTGGCCGTCTTCCGAAGCTCCGTGGCGCTTGAGCTTCTTTCAAGCTTCAACACATCTCATTTGGAGATTTCCTTCCTTCCTCAGTAAAATACTTCATTCGAATCTCTAACTGAGTCAAACCTGGGCTGGTGGTGTAGTAAATGGAGTACGCTCCATCAAAGTAACGGGCAGAATATTCCGTGAAATCTACCGTCATAGTTACTTTTCACGGAGAATTATATTCCTACTCAATTTCCTACTTCCCAGACTTACTCTCACATCAAAATGTACTCCATACGCTGTGAACCTACTCAAATTTTGGGAACTGACTCTAAAACTTGTATTTCTACTGGATATGTACACTAATTTGTTTAGTTTATAATCAATTTCCGCAACCTATCTTCCCAATATCTTCCACTAATATGAGGTTAGTATTTTCGGCATCAGCCGGCGGAAATGGAGTGTCCATGAGCGCGGACGGCTTTGCGTCTTCACGTTCTTGTAGGATTTTAAGGCATGCATTCAGTTAATGGATGACCTTGCACTCAATATCAATCAGGATTATAGTATTTTTTCAGGCTTCCTGTGTGACTCTAAGCGGCGACTCATGAACTAGAAAAGGGCTCGAAAGACTACTTATAATGGCCCATCTGCAGGAAATGCACTTGACAATCAATTGGCGATCATAGCAATCCGCGACGCGCCGACACATGCGCAGTGTTTAATACTTAGTATTTTGGCGCTGGGAGTGACCGGATACCCCTCATTCCAGAGATTTCCTCCAACACAGACCATTTAGCTGACATTTAGAGTAGGAATATATTATAGAAATGTCTGCAGAGAGTAGGCAGACAGAGTAGGATGTACAGTAAATGGAGTACGTGCCATCAAAGTAACGGGCAGAATATTCCGTGAAATCTAACGTCATAGCCAATGCGCTATTTCTTTAACTCTCTCTCCAAACCGTTCAACGGTTCAACGCGATACCACTGCACATCTCTCATTACCTTAACAGCCTCTTCTTTGCAACCCGCCATTCATTTCGCTCCATTATTTTCTCCGTAAGAGCTACCATTGTAGGAGCAGTAGAGATGCAGACGTTGTGAGCGTTTAACCAAATTCAGCAATATGGCCCGCCAAACCCATCGCTCCGAGTTTTGCAGGAACAGAACTATCCATTAAGCTGCATAGACCGTCTTGACCACTGACTCAGACTCGGACTGGTACTTGACTCCGACACTGACTCGGAGTCCCGAGATTCCGGATAATCTGAGATGTACTGTCGAAATTTGCCTTTCAGTGAACGTACCATCTTATAGCTGAGACCATCAATGATCCGCATCCTCTCGGTCAATTATACGTCTCCGGATGTAAGTACAATGTCGTATTTATCGCACCTCCGAAGATCTATCCTCGCAAGTAAGCAGGAAGTAACTCCCGTGTTAAATTAGGATGCAAATTTCAGAAATAGAGACTGAAGGGAAAAGAGGTCTGGTCCTTGTCATTGATTATTCAATGGCGTAAGTCCTGAGAAATATTTCTACACTAAGTACCCCGAAAAGCTACATTTTCCTTACATATCTATTGAAATAGATTATTTCCCACTATTTATGTATAATTATTGGCGGTGTGATATTAGGGGTTGGATTGGGAACTTTGTCCTGAGAATGAAAATAACAGCAGCCACCTGACCTCGAAGCACGTCCTAAATAATGAACAGCTGACGGGCGAAAAGAGTATTAGAAGAGATCGTACCAAAACGAGCATCAAGATGTTCGCTCCTCATGGTCTGGGTTGTTTGATCTCTCTGGCCGTTGCTGTCACAGGCGTACGTGCGGCCTCTCCACAAGTGCAATTAGGAAACACTACATTGATAGGAAGAGAGGTGACGCTTTCGAATCAAGATTTCTTTGGAGGTGGGATATCCTTACGGCTCATTGCATTCTTCAAAGTTATGATCCCCTAGCTTATAGGTATTCCCTTTGCGGAACCTCCTCTTGGAGCCTTGCGCCTTCAACGACCGGTCTTAAAAACAAGCCTTGATACCGCTGAATTCGATGCTAGTAATTTCGGATTTTTTTGTTTGCAAGAAGTAAGTTTACATTTACTAGCTCAAAGCGCTCTACACGCATCCTCACTGTGTCTATGCTACTCCAGAGTGTCCCTGTTTCAGAGCTCTCAGAGGATTGTTTGACGATAAATGTGTTTCGGCCATCGGAAGTAACATCTAACGCATCACTGCCGGTCTTGTTCTGGTGAGCATCCTGGATATACCACGACATTCAAAACTAACACTTATCTTTCAATGCAGGACGTATGGCGGGGGAAACGATGCAGGCTCATCGGCTGAGTTCAACGCAAGCGCAATTGTGGCACGAAGTGTTGTTCGGGTGTGTTATCGCCTTTCACACTTCTCACGTCTCTCACTGACGCATTTCTTTGCAAACATTTATCGTTGCAGGGAACTCCCATCATCTATGTCAACTTCAACTATCGACTGGGCCCTCTGGGATTCCCGCGAGGACAAGAGGCAGCCGATCGAAAGGTTCTAAACCTGGCTCTAAGCGATCAAATCACAGCACTAGCATGGGTACAAGAGAATATAGGCGCGTTTGGCGGTGATAAAAGTATGTGTGCCGTTTTAACTGGTGTTCCAGAGATGCAATGATGTTTGATAAAAAATACACAGGCAAGGTCACAGTGTTTGGACAGAGCGCGGGTGCAATTATGACAGCTGTCCAGCTCCTCAATCCCAATTTCTCCAACTTTGCTAGAGCAGCTGTAAGCTGGTGTTCATGAAGTCGACTATTCCTGATACTCAACATTTACAGATATTTGAATCTGGGTCCGCGGCATCAGGTCTTATCTTAGACGCTCAGCACCGGGTAGTCGACTGGGACAATTTTGTCGCTGGGGTTCCTGGATGCGAGAATCTTTCCTCCACGGATAACACATTCGAGTGTTTGAGATCTGTCAACACTACAGCCATTTTCGACGGCCTAGTTATTGCTCAGAACGAATCTTCCTCCATCCTTCCCTGGACTCTGACTATCGATGGATTGGGCGGATTTTTACCCGAGCTTCCATCAGTGCTATTCGGGAAAGGGATTTTTGCAAAGATACCATTCATATCTGGAACGAATCTAGATGAAGGTTTGATATCATTTCCTTCTTTTCCCATTGTATACGATGAGCGACTTGCCTGGCTCGTTAACAGGTACCCTTTTCACCCCACCTACCGGTAATTATACTACGGAACTTATCGAAGACATAATTGTGGCGAATTTTTCTCCTCCGACCGCAGAATCCGTCTCGGAATCTCAGGTAAAAACTGCAGCAGCGGAGATGTTACAATTATATCCAGATATCCCCGCTTTAGGATCACCTTTCAATACCGGAAACGACACCTTCGGTCTGAGCCCAGGTTATAAAAGGTATAATCGCCTCTTCCTCCTTCATACTCTTCCGCTTACAGTCCCTACGCACTGCCCTCATTGCAGAGCTGCCGCGATTCGTGAGGTTCCACACTTGGATTTCTCATTTTCAGAAGTTGATCCTTTGGCCTTAAATTAGGCGGAGATATAAATTTCCAGTCGCAGCGAAGATTATGGATACAAACAGCAAGCAACACAGGAGTGAAGACTTTTGGATATCTCTTCACACAGCCACAACCCGAGAATTCACCTTTCCTCGGAGGTGAGTCCTGGTGTACAAAGTTCAAGGTAACACTCACTCATTCGTTTCAAAGTATCTCATGAATCAGAAATTCCCTACGTCTATGGCACTGTGGAAAACCCCACTGAGTCTGACAGTGTACTGAGCACGGCGATGATTGATTACTGGGTTTCATTTGCCACGAGCTTGGATCCAAACGATGGAAAGGGCTCTCCCCGTGAGCGAATCCCACGATCCAACCACCCTCGTCTTGACTGAATGCTCCAATCACATAGGTCCTACGTGGGAGCAGTACACTTCTCAAAATCAAGTGCGTTATGTTCTTCCAATGTACGGTACATCACAGAACATATTCATTCCAGGTCTTGATCCAACTAAACGGTGACAACATGACCCTCATTCCAGACAATTATCGCAAGGAGCAGATCGACTTCATCAATTCAATACCACTTACTTTCATCACAGGCGTTCCCTGTAAGGGGGTGTTCGATGAGCTTGGACAGGGAAAAAACAATAATAATATGCACGGTCTGAATCTGTGTCCTGTATACTATAGTTATGAATGCAAGATGACAAAGTGCAGCTATTATGCATCGGAGTGCTCACCATGGAATCAATCTTCATCCCAGGTCACTGATTATACTGACCGGTCCAGGAGAACTTCGAGCTCCGAGATTCTTCTTAATCCATTCATCAGCGACTCACAGGTTAACGATGAGTTGTTCGGATTCTGGAAAATCCCGAGAGATCTGAGTTCGCGACGCCATAGCGAGAAAGAGTAAGAGAGTTGAGGTTCGGCTAGGCCGCTAGGGTGGTTTGGCTATTGCGCCGGCGTGACTCCGACCATCCGGAAAGGCGTAAAGCTCTCAGAGCAAAACTGCCCTTCGCTCTTCGATCTGGGCTTCATGTGTGGCCAATCGGGATCACTTTTGGATATAGATGTATTTGTCGCTATGTCAAAATTTACCTTTCAGTGAAGGCCGTGGTATTCGTCCAATTTGCCCAGTGACGCGTTCATAGGAATGGCAAAAGTTCAGACACGCCCACTTGAAATTTCTCATTATGCAATGAACAGCTGACTGGCGAAAAGAGTATTTGAAGAGAGCGTAAGTTCCAAAGGAGCATCAAGATGTTCGCTGCTCAAGGTCTGAGTTGTTTGATCCCTCTGGCTCTTGCAACTACAGGTGTACGTGCCGCATCTCCACAGTTCAATTAGGAAACACTACATTGATAGGAAGAGATGTGACGCTTTTGAATCAAGATTTCTTTGGAGGTGGAATATCTACGGCTCATTGCATTTTTCAAAATTTACGAACCCTAGCTTATAGGTATCCCCTTCGCGGAGCCACCTCTTGGAGCCCTGCGCCTTCAACGACCAGTCATAAAAACAAGTTTTGATGCCGCCGAATTCGATGCAAGAAATTTCGGATTTTCTTGTTTGCAAGAAGTAAGTTTACATTTACTATTTCAATCAGTTCTACAGTACATCCTCACCGTACTCCAGGGTGTCCCTGTTTCAGAGCTCTCAGAGGATTGTTTGACGATAAACGTGTTTCGGCCATCGGGAGTAACATCCAATGACTCACTGCCGGTCATGTTCTGGTGAGCATCCATACCAGGACTTTTGAAACTAACGCTTATCCTTTAAATGCAGGACGTATGGCGGGGGATTTGATGAAGGTTCATCGACTGAGTTCAACGCAAGCGCAATTGTAGCACAGAGTGTTGCTCGGGTGTGTTGTCACCTTTCACACTTCTCACGTCTCTCACTGACGCATTTCTTTGCAAATCTTCATTGATACAGGGAACCCCCATCATCTATGTCAACTTCAACTATCGACTGGGCCCTCTGGGATTCCCGCGAGGACAAGAGGCAGCCGATCGAAAGGTTCTAAACCTGGCTCTAAGCGATCAAATCACAGCACTAGCATGGGTACAAGAGAATATAGGCGCGTTTGGCGGTGATAAAAGTACGTGTATCATCTTAACTGGTGTTCCAGAGATGCAATGATGTTTTATAAAAAATACACAGGCAAGGTCACAGTGTTTGGACAGAGCGCGGGTGCAATTATGACAGCTGTCCAGCTCCTCAATCCCAATTTCTCCAACTTTGCTAGAGCAGCTGTAAGTTGGTGTTCATGAAGTCGGCCATTCCTGATACTCAACATTTACAGATATTTGAATCTGGGTCTGCGCCATCAGCTCTTATCTTCGACGCTCAGCATCGGCGAGTCGACTGGGACAATTTTGTCGCTGGGGTTCCTGGATGCGAGAATCTTTCCTCCACGGATAACACATTCGAGTGTTTGAGATCTGTCAACACTACAGCCATTTTCGACGGCCTAGTTATTGCTCAGAACGAATCTCCTTCCATCCTTCCCTGGAGTCTGACTATCGATGGATTGGACGGATTTTTACCCGAGCTTCCATCAGTGCTATTCGGGAAAGGGATTTTTGCAAAGATACCATTCATATCTGGAACGAATCTAGATGAAGGTTTGATATCATTTCCTTCTTTTCCCATTGTATACGATGAGCGACTTGCCTGGCTCGTAAACAGGTACCCTTTTCACCCCACCTACCGGTAATTATACTACGGAACTTATCGAAGACATAATTGTGGCGAATTTCTCGCCTCCGACCGCAGCATCCGTCTCGGAATCTCAGGTAAAAACTGCAGCAGCGGAGCTGTTGCGATTATATCCAGATATCCCCGCTTTAGGATCACCTTTCAATACCGGAAACGACACCTTCGGTCTGAGCCCAGGTTATAAAAGGTATAATCGCCTCTTCCTCCTTCATACTCTTCCGCTTACAGTCCCTACGTACTGCCCTCTTCATTACAGAGCTGCCGCAATTGGTGAGGTTCCACACTTGGATTCTTATTTTCAAAAGTCGATTCTTTGGCCTTGAATTAGACGGAGATGTAAGTTTCCAGTCGCAGCGAAGATTATGGATACAAACAGCAAGCAACGCAGGAGTTAAGACTTTTGGGTATCTCTTCACGCAACCACAACCCGAGAATCCACCTTTCCTCGGAGGTGAGCCTTGGTATAAAAAGGTCAAGATAGCACTCACTCGTTTGTTTCAAAGTATCTCATGAATCAGAAATTCCCTACGTCTATGGCACTGTGGAAAACCCCACTGAGTCTGACAGTGTGTTGAGCACGGCGATGATTGATTACTGGGTTTCATTTGCCACGAGCTTGGATCCAAACGATGGAAAGGGCTCTCCCCGTGAGCGAATCCCATGATCCGACCACCCTCGTCTTGACTGAATGTCCCAATCACACAGGTCCTACATGGGAGCAGTACACTTCTCAAAATCAAGTGCGTTATGTTCTTCCAAAATAGGGTACATCACAGAACATATTTATTCTAGGTCTTGATCCAACTAAACGGTGACAACATGACCCTCATTCCAGACAATTATCGCAAGAAGCAGACCGATTTTATCAACTCGATGCCACTTACCTTCGATCACAGGCGCTCTCTGTAAGGGAGTGCTCGGTGAGCTCGGACGGGGAAGAGAAAGAAAGAATACGTGGGACGGGCAATCACGGCGACTCCGTATCCTGTATACTAAGTATGGTTGTGAATGTAAGATGACAGCTTGAATGTGCAGATGAATCAAATATGCAAATATTATATATCGCAGTGCTCGCCATGTAACCAATCTTCATCCCCAGGTCATTCATTATATGCGAATCCACGGCGCAAACCACTGCCCGTGAGTTTTGAGCGCGAACGGACGGGACTCTGAACGGAATTTCGTGTATAGCTCCGAAGAGTTCACGTTAACGCGCGGTTTGAAAGCGGGATTTTGACACCTTGAGCGCAAAGGTGGTGCGTCAGCCGGCGCGGAAGGCATCTAGAACTTGAGACGGATTGACGAAACGGAAGCTGGAAAACTATCTAACCTCGACGCGTAGTGATAGGTAGATAGATAGGAGAATAAAAAGAACTTACGGTGCAGGGGGATCAGGCTTCGACCCTAAACGCAACTTGATGAAATAATTCAATGAATAAATGCCAGTGAAATCTAGAAGCTATTTTCACCATTATGTGTACACATTGTTTTGACTCATAACAACTGCTCCACACAAAGCGGATATGCATAAAACATTTCCCTAGTGGGAGGCTAGTTTGGTGACCAATCCCTCTAAGAGCCTAGAGGTTGACAAAAATTAACCTCTAACGAGGTTTCTTACATTTGTAACGCCGATCTCTTAGAGGAGACTGTTTTAGGCCTAGTGGGAGGCTCTAAAATTACTAGCAGATTTTGACTCCGCACTATAAGTCAGGTTCAAGGTTCGCCTAGAGCTGACCAAGTCAGTGAGATGCTCCTATAAAAAATAACGAATAAAAAAACAAAGTCAAACGTCAATGAGGGGCTTGAGATGGGTGAGTCAAAAACGAGCTAACACTGCTGAGTGCAAGTGACCACTGAATCAAAAGCAGCAAAAAAAGAATCACTGCTTTTAGAAACCGTCGCGGCCAATCAGAGAAATTTAAAGTAGGCTACAGGTTCCTTTATCCTCTTCTGGCACAAGCTTCTCTCTTCCTGTTTATTGGAACTTTTGAGGTTCGAATAGCCTGCAAGAGACGCAGCTTCAGCCTCGTTGTCGGCTCTCCTCGACATCCACGACGACAAGGACTCAGCCTCGATTCCACAACCATAACGTTCACGAGTCAAGTTCACTACTTCAACCAAACACCTGAGTGATCTAATGCTCTTGAGGTTCGAGCGAAAATCAGAGAGAAATATCCACCGTCGCCGCCATCAGTCTGGGAACGAAGTCAGAATCCTCCCTACAACCGACAAGGACAGGACTCAGATTCCTCCACACAACGTACACGAGTCATGATAGTCTCAGCTCAAAGTTCAACAAGCTCATTACATGTCGAAGACCAAGCTCCCGGTACAAGATGCTTGAAGCGGACAAAGGCTGAGAATACTCGTGCCTACCCATCTATCAACTTATTCCCGCCTCGAGACCACCCTTGTCAATATCTAGTCAAAGCTTATCACTCAGCGTTCAGCATCCATGCCCACCCCAAAGCGCGATAACCATTCTATTCATGGTCATGACTGGGGCATCCCTAACATGATAATCGGTGAGTAATAAACCAATTGACATCAGCGAAAAAGCTTGTACGTACCATTTATTCCCCGAACGACAACCATGAGTCCCATTTTATCCAAATACTGCAGAGGCCGATGAATCGTTTGGTCTACTTCTCGTTCACGGAATCGCAACACCACTGATCGTAGACAGTCGACTTCAACTGTCTCTGCAAACTGTGGATGTGGATACCAGCGCGATGAAACCATGCTGACGAGAAATCAATACCACTGACATCCAGTTCAAGGTTGCAAAGCTTTGGAATGACAATCGAATTGGATCTGGCAAGTTTGTTCTGAGAAGAGCTGTGGAGGCTCGAGATAAAATCTGATGTTATAGGATTGATTTTGGGTAAAGCTTCATAATCACTGATGTCGAGAGTTGTTAGAGATGGGAGAAGCTGAAGGGCAGAGCTGAGGTCTGCATCAGTAAGCCCGACCCCATGAATGACAAATGTAGTCAGTTTGCAGGATGATCTAGACAGAAAGGTAGCGAACAAGTCTTTGGGCCACTTTCGGTCATAGGTCTTTCGGCTTGAATTGCTTTCAATGTGAAGCTCGTTCAAAGCAGGGAATGTAAAAGATGATAAGGTTACATCTAGTAAGCCCTGTGGAAGGTCAGAGTCATCAACAATGATGCGGAGAGTGTCAATTGTTTTTGAAGTTTTGGGAGGAATGCATGGAGATATCGTAGAAGCCTCCCTGGCTTCCCAAAGTTCCAGCAGAACAAGGTTCGGACAGGTATCCAGAATCCTGTCCAGTTGATCATGAAAGATCCAAAATTCGAGCTCAGTGACCTGAGTCCATGGAATCTGGGATACCAAACAGTTGCCTGCTAAAAGCTTTCGAAGTTTTGGCGTCTCCTGAAAAATGTCCAGGTCTTCAGCGACGGAAGGAGCCTCATGGATTTGCAAACTTTCCAGGCGGGAGAAATTCTGACTGGAGTGGTAATCGAGATGAGTAGCGATGGTATAGGAGCCGTTATAGGAAAAGGTTTTCCATCGCTGACTGTGTTGCATGAGAAGGTCCAGCGCAAGGGAGCGGTGCTCTGATTCGCCTCGGATATCCAAATCAATCTCAAGAGGATTTTGGTTAGAGCACACGAGGAAGAGATCAACGGCAGCGATAAAGGCGTCAAGCACCCCAGGCTCCGCGTATTTCGCTGAGATCTCCAATTTGAGTCTAGACCATAAACTAGGAGATGATTTAGCCACCGACCGCCATCGAGAGCAAGTGGAACTGAGGGAGAGTGCTGGAAGGTAGGTGATGATAGGCAATGTTAGCTTGGTTTGCGCTTCTTCGTCGAAGGTCCACGGGAATTCCTGAAGAACATTCCACTCGCAGGCGTAATCGAAAATCAAGGCCAGGACCTCATTGGGAAGCTTCCGGATGGGGGAATTAAGGGAGAGAATTTTGGTTTTGTGGTTCCGCAATCGCGTCTGCTGCCCCTGGACGAACAAGATTTGGGCCTGCAGACGCATCACCTCGGCTTCGTAGTCCTCCAGATCTCTGTCGCATAAGAGAATGATATCGTCCACCTCCTGAGTTTTGAGCGCGAACGGACCAGACTCTGAACGGAATTTCATGTATAATTCCGAAGAATTCACGTTAACGCGCGGTTTGAAAGCGGGATTTTGGCACTTTGAGCACAAAGGTGGTGCGTCAACCTGCGCGGGAGCCATCTAGAGCTTGAAACGGATTCAGAGTTTGATAGTAAAAAATAGTCTGGAAAACTATCTCTAACCTCGACACGTAGTAATAGATAGATAGTGCAAGAACGAAAAGAAGCTGTTGAGGCTGAGCGCTTATTTCGTACGGGAAAACAATCGGGTTGACTACATAAAGCTCGGTGGTACGTATATACAATCCAACTATTAGTACTGTATACATACATAAAATACCACACATGGAACGAAATAATCAAAGTCTATCTCAAAGAATCACCCCATCTCCCAAAAACCTCTGAATCTCTCAACGGCCCACTTATCATGGAACCATTCAAACTACCCTGCTCTAACTCGACATTCGCAAACCCATACAGCCCCTTTGGCGGAATAGCAATTGGCTCTACGTACACACTGTCCCTCGTATAACTGGCCGATGTAGTCGGGGAAGGTGTATACCTCCTCGGTGCTTTGCCTATACTCTTGATCCTCGGTGCAGAACGGGATCGACGTCTACTGCTATTGGACCCAGGGGAAATCTTTCTCCGCATTGCTCGTTCAACAGTAAAGTCCTCACTTTCGTCGTACTCCTCCGATATCGATGGTCCAGGCCGCGTGAGCCACGATATATCAAGCGTTTCCATGCTCTTTCCGCGGTCATGATTGGAATACAGGCTCGATGGACTCTGACTCTCAACGTATTCCTGTACAGGCGGAAGTGGAGGAACGACACTGGCTCGCGCAGCCCCTACCTGATCATACTTGAACGGATCCTCGGTCTGGGCGGTAGATGGAGAGGTGATCAAAGAGGACGCTGGTTGGGGAGAAAATTGGGGACGTGTAAAGAGCGAAGAGTCTGTAGTGAGAGCGGAAGAAAGAGCGAGGCTCATTTGGCGTGCATGCTCTGAATTTCGGAGAGGAGCTGGGAGAGTAACACCAATCTGAGTGTCGTCGTCTGTGAACGGGTCTAGAGGAGCTGGAGCCAACACAGCCGAAGTTCGATTTGGCATCCGACGAGGAGAGTTGCTGTAATTGCGATCTCTGCCTCTTCCTTCAGCAGCATAGGATTCCATCCTCGGCGAAGCCTCTGGGACCACAGCCAGAGAGTTTCGCAAACCAGAAGAGTTCCGCATCGCCTGTACCCTAACCTGCTGAGAGATATTAGGAGGTAACCCAGGGACAGGGAACTGGGAAGCCAAATCTGTCATCGAGAAATCCACTGAATTCACAGATTCCTGGAACCCAGAATTCATGCTCATGTTGGAGATATCTCGGGAATGAGTAAAGATATTGGGTACGACGATTGGCTGAGGGAGAGGTTCACGTTCAGGTTCGGGTTGGCGTTCAGCAGCTTCAAACGTCGACAATGACGCTACAGGAGGCGGTGGCATGTCGGGCATGTCTAAAGCGTTGGTCTGGCGGGTCATGGTAGAGTTGGCGTAATATGAAGAACTCTGCGAAGGAGCTCTAGACAGCCATTCGGACGCTGGACGGGATTTGACAGTTTCCACGATTTCGGCTGGATTAGGCATTTCAAGGCCAGAGAACCGCATTTGGAGAGTTGGTGCACGGCCTGAAGCGGCGTCGAAATGAACCGTAACGCGAGATCCGGGAGGAAAGGAGGGGGAGCCGATACTGAGGGGACGAGAGAGTGGTTGCTGTTTCTCGCGGAAAGCATTGAGTGCCGCTTGGGTTGCTTCGGGAGACACCTGGCGGAATGTGGAGAGGCGGGGATCTGATATTAGAGGGCGGATACGAGAACCTCGGAAGGATCGCTTTCCAGTCCCAGCTAGAATTTCTTCGCGTACCATCTGGAAATCTTCGGAGACGTCCAGTCTGTGTAGAATCATGAGCCCCCAGGTAAAGTCCCATCCTTTATGGAAACGCACCCTTTAAATATACCAATAACCAACGACGCCCTTCCTAGCAACCGCAAAATCCTCCTGGTTAAAACCAAACCAAACTGCGGATAGATAAACCCAACGCAAGTCTCTACAGCACCCAGCAGAATACCAAACGCGACCCAACCAGTCCCCCTGAATAAAACCATCTCGTCCGTCTCGGAAGACTCTATCCGCTGCTGCTCTAAAAACGCCTTGGCCAACCGGAAAAATGCAAATGCAAAATTGAGAAACTGATAACAAGTGATGAAGCCGAGATCAAAATCGGTAAGAAAAGTCCAAATCGTTTTACTGTGCGCATTGCTAAAGCCGATTGCCAGCGTCGAGTTTACGACTGGCATGGGTGTTATTGCGAGGTTGGTAAAAGACGCACAGAAAACTCACTTCGATGGGTAATTCCAATAAAAGAAGCTAATTCGTTCAATGCCAGCAAGATGGGAATGCACATAACCAACCCGTATTTCCCAAAGTTTTGCAGTTTGTGAGGTAGGCCATCCAAGAGTTCTGTGCAAGTAAAAAGGCATAAAAATGTAGTGTACAAAAGTAGAGGGAGAGAAGATGTTGCGCCTGCAAAAGATCGATGAGTAAATAGCGCAACCCCGAGTAAATATCACTCACCAAGAACGATGTCAACAATCTTAAAAACTTCTAGATCGTCCCGCACAGCGGGGAGAATGTGCGACAACAGTTCAAGCAAAGCCAGTGCAAAATAGACCCAGCCTTCAAATGTCAACAAAAGGTGCCACCTATGGAACAAAACTAAGCGGTCGACAACGCGACGGACTTTGAACGGGGGAGGGACACTCACCGGTCAGAAGGCCATTTCCGAAAGATCAAAGACGAAGCGAAAAGGACCTCCACACAAGTAGGGATAAAGAGAGCGATATTTTCAAGTTGAGTTAAAGACTCGCAACGGAGAATCAAGGCCTGAGATAGGCAGAGGGTTCCCATCTATTGCGTGCGTATTGATTATATAGCTCAAGCGATACAAAGCATTTCAAAAGCTTGTCCAGCTGTATCCCGACCTAATCCAGCCCGAGTATAGTTGAACAAATGGAGGCAAGGTAAAAGAATGGACTGGGCAGGCTTGCTGCCACAAACGACCTAGAAGGAGAGGAAAGAAAACGAAATGATGATTCACAGATGGAAATGTGAGAAACATGTCGCGCCTGTTGCCGTCCGTGTCGATGATAAACGCGGTAACCATATAATTCGGTCTGCATCCATGATGATGCATCAAATAGGAGGCACAGGCTACAGTGGCATGATTGTTCGATGTGCTACATGCCTACCTCAGGATACAGCCCTATTCTATTCGTTGCCCATTTGGCGACCGACTTGGCGGCAGCCGGCAAAATGGCCAGTGGATATCCCAGTGTAAGTTTGAACATGATTTCTACGAAGAGAGCACTTTGGACTCAGACATAAGAACAATCCCCGGTAGCGCGGGTCGCAAGGAAATCACACCGTTTGGAAAACCGTAGGGCCTTGAAACCCGACTTGGATACAGGAAAAATCATGATAAACTGTACCTCGACGTATAAGCAGAATACTCAGCGGTACATATACTGCAGAAGAAGTATAGAAAATACCTCCCTCAGCTCTGTTCCACGAGAACGACCTTTTTCCGCTCTGCCTTGGGCTTGCTCTCGCCAGCACGCGTATGTTTCCTTCTTCTTTCCTCCTTGACTCTTCTCGCTTCGAGCATGGTATTTTTGAGTTTGTTGGCAGTGTATACCGGTTTGGGTAGATGACGGGTCCTTGAACGAGATTAAATCAATTAATGATAGATTCAAATATGATTAAACTCACCGTGCGACCTTTCCGACCTCTTTGTCCATCTTCCAGCGATCCACCAGACTGCTCCTGTACTCGATCGCCGCTCTTTCTCTCGCAGTGACGATTCCGAGCCTTTCCGATGCTTTTCCTTTCCATATCCGCACATTTCCGTCGTCGGAGCCTGACAAGACGAACCGTGCATCGGTGGTGAAAAGTGTAGAGGTTACTCTAGGAAAAAAGTCAGTAATGACGGAGAGGATTCAAGTGTTCCTGACCAACCTCTGCATTCGCTTGGTGTGGTACACCTCTGGCGCATGACCTTGTCCCGTTTGCCATACCCGCACTGTACGATCCCACCCTCCAGACACAAACTCTGTTCCCGTTGGCGACCAATCGCAACTCATTCACTGCAGCTACATGGCCTTGTAAATCATGCTTGGCGAAGCAAGATGTCGAATATCGAACGTGTAAAGGTTATGGTCTTCGGAGGCTAAAAGGATGTTCGTGGGGAATGTCGGTGACCATGAAAGAGCATTGGCACGCATCTGCATGACGACTCGACGCTCGGCTTTGCCTGTTCGAATGTCGTACAAGGTAAAGGTGCGATCGGACCCGACAGAGGCAAGGATAGGATGATTCACTTAGGTTGAAGCGAACTGAAGATATGGTTTCGGTGGAGGTGGGGAAAGTGAGATTTGAGATGGGTGCACTCCTGTTGTAGATATTAGGTCGATAACTTGATAGGAAAGACGATTAACTGACTTTGTTTCATCCCATACTTGTACAAGAGTAGATGCAGTTGCGAAGAGTGATGATGATCTTTGGTGGTCTATTGAGCTTCGAGGCAGTTCAGTTAGGTTTCGGAGGACGATTAAGTAGGAAACAGGCTACATACTTGAAAGCTGATTTGCCAGGGAATACATTGATAGGTTCATCCTGCAAATTTCATGGTTAGCTTCGTCCAATTCGAACATAAGTAGAATGTCATACGGATCCAATCTTCCATAGTTTCACATTACGGTCTACGCCACAGCTGAAGTAGCCGAGAGTCATCAGCAAAGCACAGACCCGTTACTTTGCCTTTGTGCGCCTGAGGCATTCGAGCCAGAATGGGTCCTCTGCGACAAATTATGCACCAAGACGCCTAAAAAGAAGAAAATTCAACTCAGAGTCGGGAAAAGTACATCAGAGGCACGCACATACCTCCATCCCAGCTGCCACTTGCTACAGTCGATATTGAATCTCCTTGCTTTGCGAGCACCTCTACAGCGTCAATATGGCCCTCCAATGCGTCCACAAATGGTTTAGCAAACATTCTGTCCATTTTCGCGGCATTTCAAAGCTCTTGTACGTTCTCGGGCACGAGAGAAAGGATGCATTAAATGGATTTAGATTTCTAGATACTGGAGTAGGATCTCCAGGTCGAGTCGCTGTATGAGAAGAGGGATCATGCTGCAGTACTGATATTTTCTATATTTCAAGGTAAGATTATGATAGTAGGAGGGAGAATAAAACTTACCACCATGATCAGACCGGTGAAGATGAAGAGAATTAGGCGCCAGAAAAAAATCAGGGAACGAGCACGTGGTGATCTCTAATAGAGACAGCTTTGACCTTCAGCGCTTCTGCAAACGTTCATCTCATATTCCCTTTAGTAGCACCGCTGCGAAAGGACCCGAGTCCTTCACCAATTTTATTCCTCAGTATCATCCACATGACGAGGCTCCATCGTTGTACTCTCCAACCCGGACCGCCATCGTATGGCTCGTGATGTCCGGTGTCACTCGACTGCAAGCCAGTGACCTTGCTTCTGCAGTCTTCAATATGACATAACTGCACCCCAAATAACTGCACCCCACCCCAATCGCTATAAAGGTTGCGATGGCGGACCGTTTCTCGTCTCTCACTACGATATGAAACCAAACTTTGCAAGGTTCGCCCATTCTGCATGGGTCGCCGTTCTCTTTTTGCTCCATGTAACCCGTGGCCTAGAAGTGCGCGCTGGTAATTCATGTACTGTTGCTCCTCTTGGACCTGGACAGGATGACACCGACCAGGTTTGATTCAACGTTGGCGGTTACTTCCAATGACTCACCGCTCTTGGACAGGTGTTAGCTGCCATTTCACAATGCGGGACCAATGGGACAATCACTTTCGAAGAAGGATCTTTCAATATCACAAGGTGCGTGCTGCTTCCTTCAATATCTCCGCTCGATTCCGACCTCGTTGTCGGTAGACGAATGATCTGGGACCTCAACAATGCCAAAGTTGATTTGCACGGATTTATGAACGCAAGTCGTATTCGTTGCACGAAATATATTAGCAGCTAACCCTGCGTCACAGTTCGTTCCGGATGTTGAATTCTGGCTAAACAAGTCCAACACGTACCAAGTGGTGTTTATCCAGGTCCGCTTTTATAACCGTTCTGTCATATTCTAGTCGTGACATAAAGTACAGAGCCAATCTTCCTGGTTCGTCGTCACAGGCTCCGACTTTGAAATCGACGCGCACAACACTGGGGGCATCCAAGGCAACGGCCAAATCTGGTGGAATTTCTTCTCCAATCTCACCAAAGACGATGGCGATGGCCGCCCGATATCATTGACCGTGTACCGTGCCACTCGAGGAATAATTCGAAACTTCCTCATCGACTCTCAGCCCTTTTGGTGCAACTGTGTGGCGGAATCTCGAGATGTAATCTATGATGGGATGCTGTGCAATGCTACCAACACAAATCCAGAGTTTGCGGGAACCAAGTGAGTTTTACTTTCTTGCTCACCGTTCGACCAGCTCTGATGAGGTGATATCATAGCCTCGTACCCAACACCGATGGTATCGATACGTATAGAAGCGACAATATATCATTGTTGAACTGGGATATCACTTGCGGCGATGATTGTTTGGCTATAAAAGGCGTGAGTTGTGCTTATTCGAATTCTGTCTAGCTCATCATACATATTTGCTTGAACAGAACACTACAAACTTATTGGTACGAAATGTTACCTGCAATGGCGGAAATGGGATCGCTTTTGGGTCTCTGGGCCAATATTTCAATTTGGTGAGTCTTTCTCGGATGTATATCTAACACTGGCTTACTGCATGGACTAGACTGACATTGTTGAAAACGTCTTTATGGAAGATCTAAGGGTTATGTCGGGACATGCTTATCCGCCCTTCCATGCTCACTGGCGTCTTCACTTTAGATGATCCGTCTCCCTACCAGCGTGCAGCCCGACATGGAAACTGGGGCAAGTTTCAATAGTCACCTAGTGAGCTACGATTGAAAATCTTACTATAAAGTATGGCCATAGGTTTACTTCAAGTCGTGGACTGGTGAAGTGGTTGGTGTACCTCCCGTAGGCGGCGGCGGTGGTCCGTATGTCGGCCTTTTTTCAAGATTTCTTTATCCTTTAATAATTTACATCTGCAGCGGCCGCGTCAATAACGTCACCGTCCGAAATGTGAACGTGGATCAAGTATCCCTGCCAGTTGAAATATTTCAGACCTAACGGTGGAAACACGTAAGTTAACCATTCAGTTTATAAGAACCTAATAACTCTTGGATACGACATCTACAGCTCTGAAACCCCATCCAACGCTGACATTCGGCGGGCTGCATTTTGAAGATTGGACCGGAAATTCGACAGGCAGTACTAGTACGTGTTTACATACAATGGTCCATCTCAAGTCAATCCTAATTCTACCGTCCTTTTGTAGTCGTCAGTTTCGCATGTAGCCCTGCCGTCAATTGCACGGATATCACCTTTGATTCATTCGACGTTACCCCTCCTGCGAACGATGCGCCGAGTTTTATCTGCCGGAATGTTACCAGTGTTGTTGGATTGCAAGGTCGGTTGGTTTGGGTTCTTTGAAGAACAACTGTTGAGCTGACGAATGTTGTTTTTGCAGCACCATGTAATGCAACGTGGTGAAGCTTAGTTGTATCGAACCGGCGATGCCTAGCATATCCAGTAAAAGTCAATCCAAATCGTGAATGTATTAAATATTGACAGACGAATGAGAAAGCACTTTGAGTATTGCAACGCCAAGTTACTTCGTCTGTAGCCAATCAAGTGCCGAATCCATATATTCGTCCACGGTGCGCCACGCAAGCTAGATACTTGTTCGCTGTATATTCTGGATACTGGTAGCCCCTTGGACTAGCTTAGAGCTTCATAATATATAAGTAGCGAAAGGATGTGCAATTTTGGAACAAGGAATGATTTAAATGGTGTCGCTCTACTGTTGCTTCCGCAAAGACCTGGGATTGTGACGAGAACGAGGACGATCTCCAAGTCATCGATTTATAAAGGACAACTCTGAAGAATGCACATCTACGCGCGGGTCTAGTGAGCAGAGACAGTTTTGGTCGGCATTCTACTAAGAATTCTAGAGCAAAGAATAAGCGCTGAGCTCCCCACGTTGCATTTTTTTTTGCGTCTTCTCAGCTACCACTACTAGTACAGATCTCCGATCTCAACCATAGGTACATCGCCTCAACTCTTCTCTCCGATCGACATATTCTGAATCGCATCTCATTCCAGCCACCGGTACCACATAACGCATCGACTTGCGACGCGACTCGACTCCTTTGCTCCGATTGTAGCAACCCTGCTTTCCGCCAACTGCGCGTCGATGCGAACTTTCCGGAGCTGGATGCAAAAACATTTTCAGACTCTTTCTCCTTGGCACTGGATCCTCAGGAGGCAGAGGCAATCGTTCTCTCCTGCAATAAAGATCTCGATGACTCCGAAAAAGAGATTATGCAGCTCCAGGCCCACATCGTGCGACATCCAAAAGCAGCAGCAGCGATCGAGGTCTTATAAAATACAGATTAATCGTTCCACTAAACACTCCTACATCGAAAAGATCACCACAGAGATCCTAGCTTCCATTTTCGAGTATGTTTGCGAAAGCAATCTTATTCAACAATACCCGTGGATTTTTGAAAAAGACGATTATGGATCTAGGCCGACTTTCTTGAACCTACCCATTATCACATACCTTCCAACGCTTTGTATAAGCGCGGTTTGCTCGAAATGGCGGTCGGTGGCCAAATCCTATCCCAGCCTATGGTCCAGAATCAAACTAGAGCTTAAAATAAGTTCAAGTAAAGGACCGGATTCTGCGCTCCATGCCTTCATCGCTCCGCTGGAAATATTCCTCTCGCGCTCAGGGCAAAATCCTCTTGATATCGATTTGGATGTCCAAGGTGAATTAGGGCGTCACAATACGAATTTGTTGGATTGTGCAATGGATCTTATCATCCAAAATAGTCACCGTTGGAGGGTCGTAAAACTCAAAGGACCTGGCGTCATCGCTGCTTATATTGGAGAAGAGGATTTCCCTATGCTTGAGATATTGGATATTCGTGGAGATCTCACCTTGGACCAGGACATTTTCCAATATGCTCCGAATCTCCGAAACCTGTCGGTATTCCAGCTTGAAACTTCCAAAGTATGGAGCCAAGTGACATCTCTCTACGTTCATGAAACATTCCCCTTGGCCAAAATTCCAGACCATTATCCTCACCTTACTTCTCTCACACTTCGTGAATTCAGTACCAGCTTTCCAAAACCCCCCAGGACCTTCGATGCGGTCCAAGACCTTACTGTCATTGTCGATGACTGTCCAACTGGGCAAGGTGCTGGCTTGTTAGAGACGATGTTGTCATCGTTTACATTCCCCGCTTTGACGACACTTTGCATCTCAGGCCGTACTTCTCGAGTAACTTATAAAAGGCGATGGCCCAAGGAATTATTTACCGCATTCATCTCTAGACCCAAATGTCGGATAACAAAGTTGGTCCTCACCGCAGTGGGAATTTCCGACTCGGATCTCATTTCTGTGCTCCTGCTTCTCTCAGAGTCCCTAGTAACCCTTGGGATTAGCGACTACATTGCCTAAAATCAGCCCAATCACGCCTGTTCTGATGTCTGCTCTTCATAGTTCTAATCGGGGCATGCCGACTGGATCCAACTCTCCTCTCGTCCCCAAACTCCAAAATCTTTCGCTGTAGTGATTTTGACGATGTGGCTTTCATCGACATGGTCTCATCGCGTTGGCTTCCTGGGAAGATTGCAGAGGACTTAGACCGCCTACGAACAGTTACGATGCGATTCCGGAAACGAGAAGTGGTCAAGACGGTTTACAGACCATTGCACGTCTTGGATAACATGGGGCTGAGGGTGGTTGTGCGTGGGATCAACGGTACAATAATTTAGCGCATCGATTGGATCCTCCTAGGCGAGTCAGATCTGTTTCCCTCATTGGATGATCTAATCAACGGAGGCGTCGTTTTCATCGCTGCTCCTGGGAGAAATGCACAAGGTTTAGGAGGACACAGGTGCAGCCCTGAAATAGCGGCTACACCCTGTAATAAACTGGATTTGAGTGACGGAATGGGTACATGACATGTAAAGTACAAGTAGATTACATGCACAGAGGGAATGGGAGGGTGGGTAACGCGAAATACAAAAACAACGCTGAGATATTTGGCGAGTCAGAAAGAATAGAAATCCGTAGATACTGTACACACCTGAGAGTTTGACAAGTCAGAAAGGGTGCTGACTCCCGAACTCTCTACACAATAAATATCAAAAGGAACAAGAGAATGTAAGACATAAGATGATTGGCTGCAGAGCCGAGCACCTGAGTCAGAAAAGGGCAGGCGACCTGCAAGCGCACGGAGCGTACCTGACTGACTAGGGCTTCACCGATGGAAAGGAGACCTGAGTCTGAGGTGCGCGGAGCGTACACTGACCATCAGTGAGTAGAGAGTAAACGCAATCAACCTAACCTTCCTCCGCATGACCACCGTTCGACACCTTCTTTCTACCTCTGACTACCCAGACCACTACCCAGGCCATGCCACCATACAGAACCGAATTCGTTGCTTGCAAGGTCAATCACAATCACCAATACATTCCACCTCAAAAAGTCCAATTCGCTGCAGCTACACCTCAGATTCCCCCCGGACCTCTTCACCCAGCCAAGACCTTCACCCAGGACACTCAGAACATTATGGATACAGCAGTCTCAGAGAAGACAAACCGTCGGAAACTACTATACACAGCCGAGTTTCTAGAGTGGGCAGGAGAACGGGGCCTTTGCAAAGAGGACATCCTACCCCCGTCCAAAGCCACCCTCTGCAACTATGCTGCATTGTTTGCTGGGAAGCTAGCAGGAGGGACGACAAGAGCCAAACTGTCCGCAGTTAAGAGCTGGGTTCAGAGACAAGGGCTAGTTTGGAATGGCAGAGATAGCCTGCGGAATGTCCTCAGTGGCATTGAACACAGAGCTCCCACTTCCTTGTTCCGCAAACAGAGACCTCCAGTAAAGAAGGAACACCTCAGCATCCTGTTCAACGAACTCGACCTCTCAGATGCGTCTGGCATGGATTGTGCTTTGGCAGCTGCTAGTGCAGGTTGCTTCTACAGCCAACTCAGAGGTGGTGAAATCTTTCCCCCATCTGCAGATCCCAACGATTACAACAGTTCCTCTTTCCCTACTGTGAAAGATCTGAAGCCGCCCAACAAGAATGGGGATAGGAAGCTAAAACTTCCCAAGACCAAAGTCTCACAGTCCAGACTCCAGAGGTGAAGAAGTCATCTACTCCCCTCAGCCTGGTTGCACGAGCCCCACCAGAGGATGGCAAGAGCACATCAGGGTCAATAAGTTAGGCCCCGACAATCCTCTCATGGTGTACAGAGATAAAAACAGTGAACTGAAGGTCCTCACAAAGCCAACCTTCCTTAAACGTTGCAACGCCGTGTGGTCGAAACACAATATCCCTTGCATGACTGGACACTGCTTCTGCATTGGAGGCACAACAAACTACCTCATCTTAGGAATCCCTCCCGATGTTGTTAAAGCCCTCGGAAGGTGGAAATCCGATGCCTTCTTGAGGTACTGGAGAGATCTAGAGTCCCTTGCCTCCATTCACCTCCACCGTCATCACACCCAACAGACATATGCTAATCACATTCAGACTACCAGACGCACACACCGCCAGAACGCCGTGTACTAGCTCCAGACCAATCCACCCTTCCATCACTCATTATTCCAGTTCACAGCCAACTCAGATTGGTCCGCACAATTATACATGTTCAATACACTTCACTATCCATCACACACCATCATGAGTCTGTCCCGAAACAACACACATAGTTATTGATTTGTAGAGACTCGTCACCACAGCCTTGGGCCTGCGCCCCTGTGGGTTTGTCGTCAATCAGAAACCGACGCGCCTGTGGCTACTTTGCATGGGTGATCGGTTTCTGTATTCCTACGCACCCCCAGGTCGGAAACTTAATTCCAATCTCACCGTAGAAACTTCTTGGACTGGAATTAATTTTCCTGCGTGCCTTTGCCCAATGTACGTTTTCAGTAGTCTATATATTTCTATTGTCCAATACATCATGTTATGTATGCAGAACTTACTGTGTGATTGCGAATCAACCTGAGACGAAATGGTTCAGACCAAGAAATGGGAATAAAAGATAAAATTGAGACAGATAATCGTCACAAACATATTGCCACCTCGCCAGAATTAACATCAGCTGATAATCCTGCTTCCAATCCCAATCTTCAAGTCAACACGGTCATTATTGTCATCTTAGCGAAATATTGTGCTTGAATGAATTCAGCTATCTTTATCCACCAGAAATACGGAAGAGCTTCTCATGTTAAACAGTTGATGCAGGCGATAGGTCGCGGAATTTTCGAGAGTCGAGACTGGATGCCACTTAAATTTGGCGCACTGACATCAATGGACACGCTTGCTTTCTGCCTTCGTCCATCACGCCCTGGAACTTCTACTCGGGTCCTATGGCTTGCTACCAGTTCGACTTTAAAAAATTTTCCAATATTGTACAAAGGCACAAACTGCGCTCTAATTCACTGAATTCGCAAGGCACTCGTCCGAAATGTTCGACAACATCGTGGGTCCTCGACGCCTCCAGTGATCCACCAACTTACGCTGGTCCCCTTGCTGTTTGCAAGGAAGGTCTATTACTATTATAAAGGGAGCAGATTGTCTTGTTCATTTTCAATTGGTATTGCTGCCTCGAATAGCTTAATCGAAGATAGGGGACTTCAGTGAACCCAGAACTGGCAGGGGTTGCTACCATACTATCTATTCATCGTCAAGACTTCACGTCACACATCACGATAGCGATTGTTCGCATCGTCGAGTGGCTTGATACGATGTGCAAACACTAGAACAATGGCTCTGTCCTTCACTCTATTTAGTATTTCTCGGAAATTTCGAATCGACCGTTTGTATTCCTTGTTGGAAATAATTCGGCAAGCACTTTCCTCCACTGCGCTCCCGTGCTTATTCTTCTCTTGATACTGTTATCAAGACGGAACTATTTCTCTATATTCTGGTGTGGCAAGTCGCATCTTCCCGCTTTTCAGACCGGAGTAGACATTCCTTTCTCGGTTCATCTTTCTCAAGTTACGGTATGTATTTAGTCCACCGGTATTTGCCTAGCACTTTGCGACTATAAGATGGTGCCGTGAGCTCCAGACTTTCGCCAAGTCTCCTTGTCTACTAATATTTTCAGTGCTCGCCACCAATAGTGGCTTCCCAATTAGCCGCCGAGCCACTGGTGTGTTCACCTCTCATTCCACCGTTGGACGATCTTCTCGGTGCAGGTTTTATTTGTATCATGATATCAACTGTGTAAGTCAATCTTGAGAACTTTTGTAGTTCGCTAAGACGTCCCCGTTATTTTATAATTTATGGCGTGACCTGCCTTCAAATTTATCACTATTTCATCAATCAAGGAAGTATGGCCCGTTCCTCTCACTCATATGAAATACATCCCCCAAAATGCTAAGTATTTATTCTATAGGTCATCTCAACTCCCAGTAAGTATGTAGTAGCAGTATGGAGTTCTCTTACGTATAGACAACGCCACAAACCAACATCTGGAATCATGGAGGCAGCCGATACTTATTCTCGGACGTGGATTCTTCTCGCGTCTGCCCGTCAAGTAAACTTGAACCGATTATTGTGAGATTTAAAAGCACCCGGACCTCGTCTCAAGCGGTTCTCTTTTGTAAGCATATGTATGCGATATCTACTATACTGATAGGTATCTGGTTTTAATCCGATCTTTCCCTGAAATTTTCATTCGTACCAAGGTGAACATAATTGATTCATTACAACTCATACATATAAGGCTTGACCACGTATTTTCTGCCTCTTAACTCCCCTCGCACCATTTTCCTTGTATTTTCAAATTTTCACAACCATGACTCCTGCGGAAGTCCAATTCCTTGCACAATTGGGCACATACACCTATTACGATATATGCCAATATATCACCATGTGGGTGCTATATGGTGAGCTCTTGACTCATCAGTGCAGCAGAGACACAAGTCCACTAATAAATATATCAGGGGTTTTCATTATTCCAGCCATTATGGCAATTTATCTCTTCCTGTAGGTGTTTCTGTACAAAATTCTAATGGAGCTCACACTTTATTCGGAAATTAAATGCAAAAGTATCAACGGCTACTCCAGAAAGGTCTTACTTGCATGTATGATCATGGTGATACTGATGAACACATGGAACTATATTGTCAATACAGCAGGAGTTACAATTGCAGTTGAATTTGAACTCATAAAACCATCAAGCGAGGCCTAGAAGGAGGGTTTATTGCTGCTAATGTAGCTTCTGAGCCTTGGGGAGCACAGGACAGTTGGCCTGGAACCATAACAGTGTGTGACATGTGTTGAGACATATAGACTCTTTTTTTTTTCTGAGCAGATCTATAGCTCCTGATCAGTGACGCCATTGTTACATGGAGGGCTTGTGTTGTTTGGCCTACCACAAGGCTTGTTTGGTATATGCTCATTGCGATTATGATTGGCAACATTGGTGAATAGTATTTTAGCTTTCTGGCTTACAGAGTACAGTACTGACCAAGCAGAGTCAAGCCATAAACATTGCAGGTTGTATTGTTCAAGACACAGTATTGGATTTCCTCGGCCCTATAAGCCTTGATCTGGCTTGTCTGTTCATTTCCTTTGGTGTAAATCTCATAGCAACATTGGCAATTGGGCTCAAAGTCTGGTATGCAAGAATGGTATACCTAGGCTTGACAAACTAAATGCAACTTTCAGGTATCATCATCATGCAACTCAGGCACTATACTCAAACCGCAAACAGAAATTCTCACCAACAAGCAGAATTCTCCTACTTCTTGTTGAATCAGGAGCATTATTCTGCATTCTTCAAGTAAGTACTTGATCTCTGTTTAAAATCTCCTGACTAAGTTTATTCTTTATATCACAATTAAAATTAAAAAAACCAGCTCTTGATTGCCATACTCACCGTTCTTGGAGCTAATGCTCCCTTATTATCGCCATTGGAGAGTGCCTTTCGCATCATAACTGAATTCTTCACTGGAATAACCGTGAGTTTTCTTGATCTTCTGTATCCCAGACATAGTGATCTTATTTTCATCCAGTCAATATATCCAATGGCAATAATTATCATGTTGAATTTAAATCATTTGCCACTTCAGGAAACATTTCACCATGATTTTGATGACATTTCCAATTCTCATCCTGTCCAACCAACAGCTACAACAGCTACAACATAGCTCCAACAATATTCATAGTAAGTGCCATGCATCAGCTTTAGTATGATGGTTCTCACTTTACTTGCTAGGCATTCTAGCAATGTCTCACCCTTCTACAATGTTATACTATGCCTTTCTCTTATTTAGTATATACTGTGGTACTTCAAGTTGAAGTCATGCCTAGTTTATGAGTTCATTGCAAAGGCTTCACCTCTAGCCGTTCTCTGTAATTTTTTCTTTTCTCCTTTTCAATTTCATCCAAGATTGGACCGTCAGCTCTAACCTTCGAGTAAGGCTGCATCCCAAACAGAAAACAAGCTCAGCAACGATACGTAGGCAGCGCCGGTGGCGAGATAAACATACTCTACCTTCTTTGCAAAGCCACTTGATGCCAACAACAATGCTTCTTTCTCCGTCTTCTTGTCTTCTTTCAGATTTGTCTGGTACGGACTTCTCATTAACCAGTTAATGGTTATCCGGACTCTATCCACAAGTGCAAGTGCAGAATAATGCAAACTAACAACCACGTTACAATCGGTTCAAACTATTACTACCCACGCAAGAAAGGGAGAGTGGATCCGCATTCGTTACGGGAGGTGAAGGTGAATGAAAAAATGTTAACGGAGCAATGGAGTCGTGGGGAGGAGAGCAGCAGCAACATAGGCAGTGGAGATGTTTGAGGAACTTGAGAGAAGAAATTGAGGACTCGGCGATTGGGTCGTTGGTCGCCACGCCGATCACCTTGCCGGAGTGGTTAAAGTAATCGGCCATGTCGTTCGCTACAAACTGTACCGCGCCAGCGACTCCATCCACGTGACGTCTGAAAATCGAGATCACTACAGTATTTAACCAATCCTTTGGACGGTCAAAATGAAATCTCTCTGTTGAGGATGTAACAGAGGGTACTGTACCATTTCGATCGAGTGTTCAGTCATGCATCATGGGCGCCTCTGAACTGAACTAAAATCCAAATTCATCATGCATCATATGTGCCTCTGAACTAATATTAAATCCATCATTTTTCTACCTAGATAATAAATTTTCTGTTTGCGGCTGTTTTTTTCCCCATGTACAGCTGCATTGGCTAGCAAAAAAATGCTGTACAACTAGCTATTATTGTTTCCTCAGCTCACAACAAACTATTTTAAGTATATTGCACTCTGGACAAGCACTAAATTTGTGGTGAACTGAACTCAAATTTTTCTGCATCATGCATCATTGAGGTCAATGAACCAATGAACTGGTGGTGTCAATGCATTATGCATCATCCTGGATGAACACTCGATTGAAATGGTACAGTATGATACCAAAATAACTTTCTAGAATCCTTGAGTAGCATCTTAGCTATGGTCGTGCCAAACCGCTTGTACGTAGCCTGCGTGTAGCGATGGCAATGGGCGGTGCACAATGACAGCCCTAAAACCGGCGTTTCCGGCTCGTTTAAACAGCGTGATATTTGGCGGGCAATAACACTGTGACACACATGACATCTGTCACGCTTTGTGTTGCATTTTGTTTGCAGGACTTGCAATTCTTCATCCCTTCATGTGAAATTGATATGGATAGTTTATCTTGCTGTTCTGTATAGCGCAGCAGGACTAATAAGGAAATAGGAAAACATAAGAGCTGTAGGTAGCTCATTCAAATTTTTGATGATATCTCTCCAACACAGTGAAACAGTATATAAAACACCACTAACAGTAAGAGAGAGCGTTTTTGTGGAGAAATTTGTGAAATGGACCAATTCACATATAAACAATCCTTTATTAGCCTCCCAGTAGGCCATGAAGCTTGAGAAAATGCAACTGTTTAAACGAGTGATCATGTCCAAAGGACTGGTTAAATACTGTATACGTTATGTAAGCATCCAGTGGTTGGGCTTTGCCCACGTGTGTTCGAATCGCACAGGTGACATTTTTTATTGTGAGTCATTTGTTTCTATTTCTTTTACTGTTATTTGTTTTCCCATTCAGTTAATGTAAATAGGGAACATGTATATTCCAGAAGTAATGGATGCTCTTGAGCAGTAAAACTATCCTACATAAGTAATCATAAAAGTTCACGTTAACCACTCCATCAAGGTGTCAATACGTAGTTGTTCTACTTACTCACCTACTCCTTAGAATCAAATGAAAATTTCCCGGAAGTGTATGTTGGAATATCAAAGGTAAATATATTCTATCGAACTATACATGGAACACTTTCTCGTAGTATCCACTTGTTTGTATCACCGTCCCATGCACTCCACTGTTATCATCTCAGTAGACTCCGCATAGTCTCTTGCCGTATCTACTTGCTCTCTCGCAGTACCCACTATACCGTATGGACAGTAGCCACAAGTATTCACGCAGTAGCCATGTGCCCAATATATCGTTTGTACTTAGGACTGTATATAAAAAGCCTAGTACTGTACCTTGTAATAACACCGTTGTCCCCCATCGATCTGTGTGATCGTTACTACTAAGTCCTGTGTGGACATACTGCTGCTACTTCCTATTTAGGAACGTAACCCTAATAGGTTATGGGCCCCGGCCTTAACCATTGATGCATCATATTGCCGTAACGCTTGTTCATGCCACCCAGGCCAGATCCTCCACCACTACAAACTCGACAGGAGATAAAATCACAACAAGCACCACCACCAGTAACTCGACAATGTTTCATTGCATCGGAACAAGCTAGCTCATCAAGTAGCAAAGCTGTAACACCACAGCAGAGATCAGCACCATTACCTCCCACAGACGACACTGTTCCTTGTAAAGGACACCCACACATCTTTGACATCGACGGATTAGTCAACAGGTACAAGAACCGAACCACTGGCAAAGTGGAGCCAGTGCGACAAACAACATTGCCTAAATCAATACGACGTACCTTGGACAGGTAAATTAGCGAATTTTGCGAAACCCATCGCGAAAGATCAGGAGGCAATTATCAGAAGTCACCTACAACATATCGCCGACAATGACGAAGACAACGACGAAGAAGAGGATACTGAAGCACCTGTTGTTCAGCCTATAGCATCATCCTCCCAACAGCATACTCCCACTCCATCCCAGTCACCTGCACCAAAACGCGAACCAACCCCACCTACTCCTCCACAACCATCTCCACAGGGCACCACACCCCAATTTCCATATTTAAATACAGAACTACCTTCTCCACACAGAACCCCATCGCCATCAGATCCCGGATCACCAGGCGCTTTAATTGCTGATTCCGACAACGATGACAAAATGTCCAAAGCAAATAAAGCTTTTGATAAGGTTACAACCTTAAAGTCTCACCATTACTCATAGACCACTAAAGGGCAATAGGTCTCTTGCCCGTGATAATCTACTGTGCTCTCTCGCATAGACCACCTATACCACGTTAGCTACTGGACAGTACCGCACATAGTATTACACGCAGTACCATGTTTCGACCAATATAACCTTGTATTATGATACTTAGGACTCGATATAAAAGCCTAGTATCTGTACCTTGTAATAACACGTTTCCCCCCAATCGATCTGTGTGATCGTTACTACTCAAGTCCCATACGAGTGGAAATACTGCTGGGCTACCGTTTCCTATTCTCGGTTATGACAGTTGTAACCCTTAACTAGGATTGTTATTGGCCGGCGTGGTGGAACATTGATGCATCATAATTAGCCGTATACGCTTGTACAATAGCCACCCACAGGCCTAGATCCTCCACCCAACTAAAACCTCGACAAGGAGATAGCAAATTATTCCACATACAGAGCACCACACGGAGGTAAAATGCTAGGTACTTCTTGTTATCTTTACCATTTCATCGGATACTAGTCTAGCTCATCCATTGTTATTATTCTTTATAGTGTAACACTAAGCTTATGATGATTATTGAGTCATCCACTATCTATGTAAGATATTACCTTTGAGGACTCGCGATTTCTTCTCTAGGATCTATCTACTTGTCCTGTCCTCGTAAAGGACACCCCAACGATCTTTGACATCGACGGACTCTCAGTAAACAGGATCACAAGAACCGAACCACTGGAAGCTGAGCCATGGACAAACGCCCAGCATGTGCCGTTACGATAGTAATCAAATCGGCAAGATACTGGGACGTATGGTCTTGGACGATGGTACACCATTATCCGGAATTTATGCGAAAACACTCATGCGGAAAGAATCAGGAGCGCGCAACCTTATCAGGCGGAAGTCCACTCAACCATAATCGCCCTGCATCGACCGAAGACAGACGATCGAAGGGAGAGATCACTGAATGCACCTGAATAATAGTTCCAGACCTATATTCGCACTCACTCCATCTATCAACAGCATCACTCCACAATTCCATCTCATGTCCGCCTGGCACTCCAAAGAACGCGAACCAAACCCCCAAATTACCTCCTCCACACACCTACATCTCTCACTATGGGCGAACAACACGACCAATGGCGCGAATTTCCCATATCTTAAGAAAGTATCAGACAACTGACCTTCCTCCTTACACAGCCAACCCCATCGCATCAGTATTTCCGGACTCACTCTACCGCGCTCTCAAGTAGGTGCTGATTCCGACCAACGATGACAATAGATGTCCAAAAGCAATAAAGTTTGATAAGGTTGACAACCTTAAAGTCGGAAGATCAAATTGGGAACACGTGGAATCAACTTTCCGATTGGAATGTCGCAGCCAGCATCTGACATGCGGCTATCAGCATTGATTACTGGAAATCTGGCAAAGATCCGCAACCTGATCTTGCTCAGGATCAACATGAGGAGCATAGCGGGAGAAGGCATAGTGATTTGCTTAAAGCAACATCAATAGGCGAGGTTATGGGACTCAGATGGAATCCTTAATTGCCAGAAGGTAAAAATATGGTACACTACAACAAATCACGAAGCATTGTCGGAGAAAATTTATCTCCACTGATTATTTGACTCCTTCAACAAAAACGCTTCTTACTGAATCATTTTACAAAGACGAATCCAACTAATATAGACGCAATGCTCGACCATCCAATCTGTCAATTAAACATTTGGGATGCACGTGACCTCAGTGCTATTTCCGTTGCGACCTCCTCAATTAGCGACTTAGGGAACGATATCACTTACAAACAATAGATTGCGTTCAGACCACCATATGAATGAATCAAATCTGCCCTGACACTCTAAAAAGCACCATTACGGCACTTAGCGCTGTTTTCTCTCACGCTAAAATCCGACAAGACTAGCTCCTGCTGGCAGCTCATCCTACCCCCATTCACAACAAACATTCTGCTGAAATCAATGTATTAACCAAAAATGCGACATATCACAATGTAGACGAATTTCTCGAGAGACTCAATGCCCGTAAACAGGGCGCACAGACGGAGTTTCCTGAGGAAGAGAGAAATTCCTTTAGGGGAAATTCCCGGCATGAGGCAGAGGCCACTGGAGGTGCTGCGAACTGAGCTCACCTAAGAAACTCATATATGTATAACTGCGAGAGGTATAAGGCACTTGGCTTTGGAATAATCAAGGTCCAATTCCGAAGATATACGCAGTCAGCAATGTAGCCGGAAGGAGACGAAGGTTCTAATAAAAGAAGAACCGACAAAGAAGAGTCGAGACATGGAACTGGCAGAGATAGGTTTCAATCGCATTTTATGCATCAACTGGCCAACCAGGACAGCAAAAGTGCATCCGTCATTATAGGATCATCCGAGGAAGTACCAGTAGTCGCATCATGGGCAGGACAAATTCAGAGTACGAATTCCATACTAATGCCCCATCCGGGATCATTAGTCATTTATTCGATTTTTCCGAAATAGCACTAGATAAATTCCGAATTTTTAGCCTCTTATCATCACAGAAGATCGATCAAAGACTGCTCAGTAAATAAATTCTGATACATAGCAGGCAAAAACATCAAATCGACAGTCCGCAATCTCTTACTCATAATTAGAGTGAAGAGCGAGATAGAGTAGTCAAAACCTTTGTACGATGTTGACGCTTATGACGCGGCACGCCCACCTAGTGGTACAACAGAATTCTTGATTGTGACTCGATGCTTTCTACACATGAGCCACTGCCGGTGACCAGAAACAATCAGGGAAATCAAACCGGGAGAATTCCAACTCACATGTCTCCAGTTCCGGCGCTCGCGAATGCCGTAACTTTCACGGCAAACACTCCTGGACAACACCATCCTGGTGAATTTCTAAATTTGAAGACAAAAAAAAAAAAGACATGTTAGTAACACAATTGGTCACCTATCACCGGCTCTCTCGGTTATGCCAGACAGCTCCCACCATCACTTGTTTTGCACTTGGGACAACTGACAATGATGGTTAAGTGCCATCCACACGGCTGCTAATGGTAAAATGACAATCAGAGATCGCCAGGAAATCGGTGGGATGTTATCCAAAGATTAACGACTATACCAGATCCCATCAAGGGAACACGCTTACTCGATCTAATTGGCACAGATTGGTATCTCTTTACGAGGACATTCCTGCTTATCTCTGGTCACCTCAACTATGCTTACGTGAAGCATATGTTCCGAGACAACCAGGTTCGTCGAATCGGATTGGATCTGAAACAAATGGACGAACCAGAATGCCGCGCTTGTATGCTTGGGAAAGCATCCAGATATCCTATCGCTCAGGTGCGATCATCTCCACATGCAGAGAATTTTGGAGACGTCTTCCACATGGACGTGTGGGGACCATCACAAGTCAGGACGGTAAACCACTGCACTTACACGCTGACTTTAGTTGACAAAGCAACTGATTGGTTGGAGGAACCCCAAATGAAGTCAAAGGACGAGTCATTCGCACAGTACGTGGTTCTCCAAACAGGTCTCCAAACTCAATATGGCACAACTGTTAAAGTTCTCCACTCTGATCAAGGGGGAGAATTTCTCAGTAACGAATTCACGGCATATCTGGAACGCATTGGGACACGACGACGTCTCACGGTACACGACACCCTGGAACACAATGGTATAGCAGAACGCGCACATTGAACGTTGCTGAACGCAGTTCGAAGTCTCTTGATTTCATCAGGACTCCCAAAATGGCTTTGGGGATTCATGATGAAATATAAAGTATATGTTTGGAACAGGACGCTGAAGAAGGCCATTGGGATGGCCACTCCAAACGAAAAACGGTTTGGTATTAAACTGGACATTACTAATCTTTGAATCTTCGGCAGTATCGTTTATGTTAAACGAGAAAAGGAACCCGGCAAATTGGAACCACAGGCCCAGGAAGGACGCTGGATAGGACTCGAACCCAGAATCAAATGGTCACTACATTTACTGGCCAAAACGTCACACTGTCACAACGGAGAGGAACGTAGTTTTCTCTGACAGGCAGATCCAACCCGTTGAAGGGGAGGATGGAAATTTGGGAAATTTAGAAACATTGGTCACCAAGTCGGAACAGCCTGTCATACCAGTTCCAGAAGAAATCGCCGAACCAATTGCACCAGACAAAGTATCTGGGAAACGAGTCAGACGACCCACTAAGAGGATCAGGGATGTCATTGAAGGACTTGGAGAAGGAAGTGATGAGTTGCAACATCTTACCGCATCTCTAGGTCAGGTAACATCAGAAATCGAATCTGATCATTTATCTGTTGCAGAAGCTATGCGACAACCTGACAGCTCCAAATGGTACGATGCCATGAAGGACGAAATCTCCAGACTCCAGGAGCGTGGAACCTATACAATTGTCACTCCACCTCCAGATGCCAATATTCTCACATCCAAATGGGTCTTATCGGACCAAGAAGGATGAACGAGGTCATATTACAGGACACCAAGCTTGTCTTGTTGTACGTGGATTTAATCAGATCCCAGACGTTGACTACTTCCCAGATGAAACCTTTGCATCTGTTGCGAAACTTGCATCAGCCCGTGCTATACTCAGCATTGGAGCTGAGAAGAGCATGATTATTCACCAAATGGACGTGAAATCAGCTTACTTTATGGGATTGGACAACAACGAGTGCATTTTTATGAAGGCACCTCCAGGCATTGATATAGGGGTAAAACCAGGTCAACCTTACGGCTTAAACTCGCACTTTACGGACTTAAAAAAGCCGGTCGACGATGGTAACTGCGATTCAAGA